>LOJH01000690.1:37071-52792 GCA_001685095.1 Ellobius talpinus
CTTCCTTCCTTCCTTCCTTCCTTCCTTCCTTCCTTCCTTCCTTTCTTTCTGTGTTGTTGTCATTGTTGTTGTTGTTTTTGAGACAGGGTCTCTCTACACAGTCCTGGCTATCCTAAAACTCACTATATAGACCAGGCTGGCCTCAACCTTACAGAGATCCTCCTGCCTCTGCCTCCCAAGTGCTAGGGTTAAAGGTGTGCCACCACATCTGGCTTCCTCATTTGTTTGTTTATGATGCAAGATCTTGCTGTATAGTTCAGGCTGGCCTTAAATTCATAATAGTGCTCCTGCCTCAGCCTCCCTAGTGCTTTGAGTAAAGGCATGAGCCACTGCGCCCAGCTTCTTTTTACCTTTTCTGTACCTCCTGCCCCTTCATGTGGGGAAGAGTATGAGCACCCTGAAGAGATCTGCCTTGCTACTTCCAGGAGTGCTGACAGCAGGGCCAACCTGTGTGGCTCCCTGTATCCATTCTTGCCAGTGTCCTCTGTCCTCCCTGGTGCCCTTGCTCTGCCTGGTCATCTGCTCTTTGTTCGCCTACCCTTTGTCCTTTGCCTCGTGCTTCTGTGATAGAGTGCAGACTGCCAGTGGCCTCATAACCTACACTGCTGAATGTTGGAGACATTCATCCTAGGAGGGCTAGGACAGTCATTTTCTCAGCCAGCACGAGTACAGTTGGAACATCTTTCACACCAACAGTGGGAGATGGCAACTCATGGATCCTGCTCTGCAGGACTGGCTTTGACCTCAGGGCACTGATCGGTTCCTGCCATATTGCCATGTGTGCTTGCATGAAACCTAGCCCATGTGTGGATATCCTTTCTCTTAGGTATTGCTGGAGGAAGCAAAGGACTTGCTTTCTGACTGGCTGGATTCTACAGGTGGCAGTGAGGTGACTGACAATTCTATTTTCTCCAAACTGCCCAAGTTCTGGGAAGAAGAGTTCCACAAAGACATGGAAGCCCTGAATGTGAGTGTCTTGGATTGCCTGGTCCTTGCTTTCTCAGGCCAAGCCCTGCTTTCCAAGTTCTGATTTTGGTAAAGCCACAAAGCCTGTGATCCACAGTGTCTTCATTTTGCAAGCTCGGTGAGTGGCTAAGTAAACGTTGAACTTGAATGAGGGGTGAGGAGATGCTTCTCCATGTTTAGTGGTTTTGGGTATATTCCCATGCCTGGCACTTAGGCCTTCTTAGAAAAGAAGTCAGAAGCCTGGAGTGGAAGCCAGCTGTGGCAACACACTCCTGTGTTCCCAGCGCTCAGGAGGCAGAGGCAGGAAGATCTCAAGTTCATGGCCAGTCTGAACTGTGTTGTGTGATCCTGCCACAAAAATAAAAAGCCTTTAATCCCAGCACTTGGAAGGCAGAGGCAGATAGATTTCTGTGAAAGAAAGACCTGGTCTCCAAAAAGAAAAAAAGATAAGCAAGCAAATGGGGGATCAAGTGGGATGAAGGACTCTCAGAAGGCAGGACAAGTCCATGTCACAGTCTTCATGACTGCCCAGAGGCCAATGCTTAGGTATCCTAAGCCTCCTCCACCAGACAGGGAAGGACAAGTTTTTAATCTTCCCTGTGTTTCTTTTCCTGCTGAAACATTTTTCTAGCCCCTTACCTTTTATTTTGAAACAGGGTTCGATGAGCTTTCCATGTGGGTCTTGAACTTGTGATCCTCCTGCCATGGTCCCCCAAGTAGTCGGGATGATGTGTCTGTGCTGTTGGTTCTGGCAGTCATGTGGTTTCCAGGGAGTGTACTCAGTGGAGGCTGAGGTCTTTAGACTGGTCGGGAGAAAGCCCTGAGACTCTGTCCCCACAGGTTCTCCCTCCTGATGTCCTGACCCGGGTCAGTGAATATGTGCCAGAAATTGTGAACTTCGTCCAAAAGATTGTGGACAATGGTTATGGGTGAGCATGAGAAACCTCCCCTCCCCTGCCAGGCCACTCAGCTCCACGGGGAAAGAGAGTCTAGATGCGGGGCCACACGTCCCTCCTCTGCACAGCACCTGACCTAACTATGCATTTCACTCTAGCTCTTCTACAAGAACTTAGATTTCTATAAGGATGGTTCATGACATACATGGTACATGCCATTGTCACAAGCATTTAACTGGGAAAATTGAGTCAGGAAGCTAGCTCCCAACAGCCATTCTTTTGAATGTCGGGAGGCCTGTGCTCAGGTGTCCTAAGGCTCCTCCCCCTGCAGGCCCCAGGCTGAAAAGAAAGGTCTTTCTGTCTACCATGTGTCTCTTTTCCTGCTAAGTCAGTCAGGGTGGGGAACATCATGCTACTGAGCAATGAGAATTCTTCTTAGTGGCCTCTCCTGGGTGTTATCAGGAAGACCTGGCCCCGTTTCTGCTTGAAAGCTTTTAGAGTTAGGGTTAAGTCATTGGGACCAGAGCGGCATGATAGTAAGCTTGGACACTGCAGGGCCCCTGGAAACATCGGTACTATTCAAACCCTTTGTGAGTGTGTGTCCTATTACGTTACGTGGCTGTGATCCTAGTGTAGACATTACCCAGCTCAGGGTTACTGCTACAGCATGTCCGACATGCTAGAAATGCTGACTGACATGTGTGGGAACTTGCCCACTTTGCCAACATTAGGAGTTATGGACGGGACCCTGGTGCTGCAGGCAACGCTAGGCACCCACTGACTGCACTACTGGACCTGGCCTCAGGTTACTTCTCTACTCGTTGGCTGCACAGGCTAGAGAAGAGAGGACTGTTGATGGTGCCTGCTATAGAGCTACCTCCGAAGTGACAGTGCCACCTCACCCCATGTGACACATAGCTGCAGGGCAGCAGGAGACACTGGTCCAGCCAAGTGGCAAGCCTGGGTTAGAGAGGACTCTCCTGTGCTAGAATATGCTAGAGACACATGGAGAGCCATGACAGGATCATAAAGTAGAATACACACACACACNGGGGGGGGAGGGGAGAAGGTGTGTCATATCAGGTTGTGTGCTACAGTACACCAAGCAGAGGGTCTGTGTGGGACACTGAGGCTGGCCACCTCTGCCTCAGGCGGCATCCCTGTTGTTCCTACTCAGCCCTTGGAACTCTGGCTTCTAACCAGCTGCAGAGAGCAGAGACTCGGTGGCCTTGGCCCTTGGCCCTTCCCTACCCTCCAGACTTTTCCATCAGTGCTGTGGTGTGTCTGAGAGCCTTTCCTCTTGTTTCCAGCTATGCTTCGAATGGGTCCATCTACTTCGACACAGCCAAGTTTGCTGCTAGTGAAAAGCACTCCTATGGGAAGCTGGTGCCTGAGGCCGTTGGGGACCAGAAAGCTCTTCAGGAAGGGGAAGGTAAGACCTCCCAGAGCACATGTGGAAGCAAAGCTAAGCTGCTTTTCCTCACTCACAGCCTACACCAGGTCTCTACCTCTGGGTCCTGGTGGGTGCCCATGTACACTTCACAGACACATGGAGAGCAGGCTGCTTCCCCTAAAGGAGTCTCAGGGGTTTTCTGCTCAAGATAGTGTCACTTAAGAAACAAGAGTTTAGCACTGCACTGTCCTGACACAGGAGTCCTGGGCCTTCAGCTGCTGTGGCAGGCACTTGGGTAGAGAGGCCCTGGGCCTGGCCCTAAGCTATTCTGATGGGGCACCTGATACGGAGGCCTCAGTGTATGGCTTAGATATGTGTGCAGTGATGTGTGTTTAGCGAATTTTTTTAAGATTTATTTATTTTTATTTATTATGTATATATACAGTGTTCTGCCTGCATGTATACTTGCATACCAGAAGAGGGCACCAGATCTCATTACAGATGGTTGTGTGCTGGGAATTGAACTCAGGACCTCTGGAAGAGCAGTCATTGCTCCCAGCCTCTGAGCCATGTTCAGCACCGTGTTTGGCAATCTTGTTTCAAGTGTTTTAAACATGGGTGTCAGTGTTTTCCTGGATCAGACAGGACCACATGACAACATTGTTCAGAATTCTTTACCCACAGTGAAGCTAAGGACCGTCTCACAAAACCCAAGGTTGGGAAAGCACACCATTAAAATGAGGAGAAACTTTTATGCCAAATGTATCTCCCACTGACCCCTTATTTCTAGAGGTCGAATTAGCCATGAAAATGTAGGCTTTGTATAGAAATATCAGCTGTGGGGCTCTATTCTAAAGAAATATCAGAATTTGAAAAAACAGAAAATAAAAAAAATTAGAAAAAAGCTGGGCGGTCGTGATGCACGCCTTAAATTCCAGCACACAAGAGGCAGATCTCTGTGAGTTTGCAGGCAGCCTGGTCTACAGAGTGAGTTCCAGGATAGCCAGAGCTGTTAAACAGAGAAACCCTGTCTCACCGCCCCTCCATCAGAATTGAAAAGTTTAACAAACAAAACACAGAAACCTTGACAAGAGAGAAGCTAAGCCAGTTCAGCATTGATACTGGGCCCGTTGGTGAATAGGTGTTGTGTTCGGTATTAAAGAGGTGGCTTTACAGTGATAAAGCTGAGAGGGCTCTGGGGCCAGACACCGACACAGCCTAGAGCCAGCCTTACCTACTTTGCAGAAACACAGAGGCTGGGAGGCAATGGTTAACAACAGAGCAAAATTTCAAATATACTAACAGACATGGTTGAAGGAATCAAATTGCATCTTTCCCTGTTTAAATTTTGGTTTTGATGTATATAATATTTGCTTACATGTATGTCTGAGCACCATGTGCGCCTGGTGCCTGAGAAGGTCAGAACATAGGGGTGTCAGACTCCCTGAAATTAGAAGTACAGATGGTTTTAAACTGCCATGTAGATGCTGGGAACTGAACCCAGGTCCTCTCAGAGAGCAGCCAGTGCTCATAAACACTGAGCCGTCTCTCCAGCCTCTGGGATCTTTCCTTTTAAGCCCCTAGCCCACAGGCCAGGTACAGAAGAAAGTTTGAGAGTAGTCCCAAACAATCCTTTTATTGTCCGACCAAGTTGCAAGTGTGCAGGCCTTCGTGCTACAGGGATGGGAGACTGGCAAGGTTTCTACTCCTGAGTCCCTCAGAGGCACAGGAGGCAGGTGTAATGCTGACCATCGAACCTGTGTGGCTGTGAATAAACCAAGAGAAAGGAAATGAGCCAGGCAGTCAGGTAGAAAACTAGCAGGGAAAGACAGTGCATGGAGAGCCAGCAGAGGAGCAAAGGTAAAGGCAGGTTAGTGGACGACTTTGTAAGCTAGAAGCTGGCTCTCCGCAGACAGAAACATGGAAAACATGGCTACCACCTAAAGTGTGTGAAAGAGGCCAGCTGAAAGAGCTGATGTGGAGACTCAAGAACTGTGGTTCTGGGTGCTTCTTGCTGACAGAGGAACAGCAGGAAGAACTGGAGCCAGGCTGAGGTCTGTCCTGGGTGCCTCATGTATCTGCATTTCTCTTGAAAAGATGATTTTCATTCTGCAGATAAGTGCACCAGATTGTCTCTGGGCCAGGAGGTGATGGTGGAGTCCTGCCAAGTGTTCTGTATTCAGTACATATCCCACATCTGCAGCTGGTGTTTCAGGATGCCCTAGCAGTGCCTCCCTCCACCACAGCTCAGGGGCATCAAGCCTGGGCACTCAGTTCCTGAAAGATGGAACTGCATTCAGATCCCAAGTTAGCCTCCTAGAATACCAAGTGTCCATCCTATTCTGGGGCTTCCAAAGGACTCCCTGGATCCAAGGATCAGGAAGATGCTTGCAGTTCAGGGCCTAAGTCTGGGGTGGAAAAAGGCGTTCACTCTACCCATTCACCTAACATAGGCTTGTTCATCAGTGTTGGGGACCAAGTTCCCATCTCCACAGCAGCTCTATCTACAGGTCCTTCATGTACTTGGTGACAGTGTTATCCTCTTGGATCTCAAGCCATCTTTTACTTGTGTGTTGCTGTCCAAGTGCCTCTGGCTAGTGGTTCCCTCCACTACCTCATGGGGGTCTCAGGATCTGGCTGGAAATACACCTAGCAGGCACCTTGTTCACATGACTGAGGTGTTCACCTGGTGCTTTGGGAATACAAGAGGGAGTGTTGCCACTGACCTCCACTTCCACAAAGTGGTGCACAGCAACTCAGCCACGCCTTCACACTTCTGGAAACCAGCATACTGGCAGCTATGTGTGTTGTTGACCCTGGGTGCACCAGTGAGCCGCACACCTTGGCTTCAGCCCAGAGTACAATAACCTCTCCTACAGATAGGGAGTTCAGAGCTGAAGAGGCAGGTGTGTCTCTAGGACTGCCAAAGTAGCTGAGACCCTGGCTCAGAATCAGACTTAAGAGCTGATAGGTAGTGATTGCTGTTCATGTCTGTCACAAGTTAATTGGTTAACGAGAAAGATTGGCCATAGACACACAGAGTGGCTATGAGGTAAGGTGCTGACACTCCTATAGGCACTTGTAAATAACCCTGCCCGCTTCTCTTAACCATTCACATTCACAGGTGACCTGAGCATCTCCGCTGACCGCCTCAGTGAGAAACGTTCTCCTAACGACTTTGCCCTGTGGAAGGCCTCCAAGCCAGGAGAGCCATCCTGGCCTTGCCCCTGGGGAAAGGTGAGTGAGCCACTGTTGGGATCGGGGACAGTGAGAAGTGGTGGTGTCACAGGCTGCTAACATAGCTTTCTTAGTCCTGTAATAGGTAGCTCTGGTGATAGGGTGGGTACTGGGACCAGACCAGGTGTCAGAGCAGCGCAGAAGAGCTGCAGGCTCACAGATGCTCGGCCTCTAAGTTAGCAGCTTATCTTCTCAGGACTTGGTTTCCTGATCTCTAAGTGGGTGCAATCCAATTAGTTGCCTCAGGCTTCTGCTCTGGGTGTCTATGCATGTTAAGTTGATGTTGTTGGCATTGGAAATTGTGACAAGTATTGTGTGTGTGACTGTTTGCCACTTGTTGAGTGCTTGGGGATCTAGAAATAATTCCCAGGATTTAGCTAAGCCACAGCCACAGAGACTGACTTTGAACTGTATAAATAGATTCTCCTTTAGTTTGTCCTGTGAAGATTTGAAACCACTGCAGTGAGATTCAGAGGCTTAAAGGTCATTTCCTTGAGGAGTAGAGTCCTGGGCAGATTTGGAGTGGTCAGCAGGGCCCTTTGTGTCTCTCTAGGGTCGTCCGGGGTGGCACATAGAGTGCTCCGCTATGGCAGGCACACTCCTAGGAGCCTCAATGGACATTCATGGCGGAGGGTTTGACCTCCGCTTCCCCCACCATGACAATGAGCTGGCGCAGTCAGAGGTAGGTAAAAACAGGTTGCCGTGCTAAAAAGGGATCATGATGTCCTTCCTGCTGTGCTAGAGAGACAGCAGCAGCACCCGAAGGAAGAGCCTCTTGATGAACTTGGCTTCCATCTTGGGAGCTGAGGGAGAGTTGTATCCTAATCATTTTGTCTATATCACAGCTTGGCCTTCGGTAACAGACAGGCTTAGGGTCAAACCAGTTGTATCCTACTGGCATTGTTACCAGGACCAAGCCCCTGGTGCCCCCCCCACACTTAGGAGAGGTGGCATCTACCTCATTCATGGTGCACACAGCAAGACACCATGCATTCATTGTCCAGAACCTTCTGACAGGTGAGGCCTCACTACAGCAGCCAAGCCTTCCTCCTGTCTCTTTGTACTCAGGCTTACTTTGAAAATGACTGCTGGGTCAGGTACTTTCTGCACACGGGCCACCTGACGATAGCAGGCTGCAAGATGTCCAAGTCACTGAAAAACTTCATCACCATTAAAGATGCCTTAAAGAAACACTCAGGTAAGCAGAACTCCTGCAGAAACCCATGGTGTGGGCACCGGCAGCTGCTCAGGAATAATGGTGGCCATGTGTCTGCTCCCCAGCTCGGCAGCTGCGACTGGCATTCCTCATGCACTCTTGGAAAGACACACTGGACTATTCCAGCAACACTATGGAGTCTGCACTTCAGTATGAAAAGTTCATGAACGTGAGTGCCCAGTTCTTGCTGGAGGTGGAGGGCATTGTGAGTGGTATGGGTCTTCTAATATAAGCCATTTGGTGCCCCTTCCTGGAACTGATAGCTGCAGAGTGAAGGCTATGTTCATATGTGGGACCTTTCATTCTGACTCAGGCTTCCTGCCCCGGGAGTTGTCCTGTTTCTGTCCCAAGGAAGAAGTGTTCTGTGTCTTTTGGACCTGTGTGCATTGTGCTGACAGATCTCCCCTCAAGTGACATCATGTCAGTAGAATGTCAAGTGTCTCTAGGTAGAAGGTTCTTCAAATGCCATTAACCTGACTTCTATAACTTTAGGAGTTTTTCTTAAATGTGAAAGACATCCTCCGAGCTCCTGTAGACATCACTGGCCAGTTTGAAAAATGGGTAGCTGAAGAAGTGGAGCTCAATAAGAAGTAAGTTGGAGCCTTTTCCTTGTGGGGGGGGAGGGGGAGGGAGAGAGAAAAAGTTGTGTGTGTGTGTGTTCTGGGCTGCCAACTGAGGGTCTCTCTGCCATAGCTTGTCCTGTAGCTGATGATGAGGCCAGCCCTGCCTGTCACGTGTCAGAAAGTGCAGCTGATGGCAGTGATTCTGATTGTTGGGCTTGAGAACTTCTGTGATGGAGCATCAGGTTTGACCATTGCTTTCCTTTTTCTTCCTTACTCAGCTTCTATGACAAGAAGACAGCAGTTCATGAAGCCCTGTGTGATAACATTGACACGCGCACTGCCATGGAAGAGATGCGGGCTTTGGTCAGTCAGTGCAACCTCTACATAGCAGCCAGGAAGGCTGAAAGGAGGAGGCCCAACCGGGCTCTGCTGGAGAACATTGCCATGTACCTCACCCACATGCTGAAGGTGAGCCTGGCAACAGGCCCATGGGGGGAACTTAGCTGTTGAGTGATGCTGGAAGCTGCCCAAGCTGCCTGACACCATCCTGGTCTGGGGCCTCTCTGAACTGTGGTTAAAGCCTCACTCAGAGCCTTCTGTAGTCACAGCTATTGGTCCCTGCTAAGCAAAGGCCAGTGATAAGACCTTGACTCTTAGCAATTCTGGCTCCAGGCTACCGTACCCTGAGACAGCACTCCCTCCCAGGCCAGAGAGACGTTCCCTGCCTCTCCCTCTGTCCTTGTCATTAGTCTCCGGTGACTTTTAGCTGGAAGAGGGTCGGATCTGTAGCTATGAGCCAGGGCACATTGTAAATAGATGCAGTTACCTTAGGATGCGGTTAAAGGGCTTGATGCTGCTCTTTCCTGTTTCTCCGCAACCAGTCGTGGGAACCCACCTGGCTGCCTGTCCCCAGAGACGTCAGGACAGTTCTTGTGCTACTGGCCATAGGTGACACCTCATCTCTACATATATCTTGTTCACCCTACAGTTTAAGTCCTATCTGTTTCTTCCCTCAGATCTTTGGGGCCATAGAGGAGGAGAGCCCCCTGGGTTTCCCAGTTGGTGGACCTGGAACCAACCTGAATGTAAGTAGAGTGCCCAAAAGGGTCCCCAAGTGGCCCACTGCTGCCCCCCTCTGATTCTCCCTTGTCTGCAATACCTGAGGCCACCTATCCTTTTTCACAGTAGTTCTCTGTATGCATGTCTGCCTGTGTGTCTTTGTGTGTGTGAGAGAGGTCAGAGGTCAGCCTCAGAAGCTACCTGCCTTGGTTTTGGAGACCAGGTCTGTCATTGACCTGGAACTATTAGGCTAGACTGTTTTGCCATCAAGCTCCAGGTATTCACCTGTCTGCATCCCTGGCACTGGGATCATAAGCGTGTCCCATCACCCTGGCTTTTTCATGTAGGTGGTGGGAATCAAACTCAGGTCCTTATGCTTTCCCAGTAGCACTTTACCAACAGCTGTCTCCTCAGTCCTGCTTTAGAAATTTTAAGTCACCTCGAGGTTGTTTATAAACCTGTGTTATAAATGCTGTGCAGATGGTTACATTGTGTAGTTTGGGGAATGATGGTACATGTTCAGTACAAACACACAACTGTTTTTCCTCCGAGTATTCAACCTGAGAATGTGGAGTGTGGATGCTGTAATCAGTGGGCATATTCTAAAAGATCATGTGATCACATACCACACTGGTATCTTGGGGGAATTCCCACTCTCCCTCTGCCACTCAGAACTGGGCAGAACCCCTGCCAGGCTAGGTCCAGTTCTCACACCAGCCCAGAGCCCACCACATAGCCCAAGCCTCTGTTCCAGCAGCCAGTGCCAAGAAAATGGAAAGCCATTGTCCCATAGAGCATCCATGTACCATTCTTAAGCCCCTGTTAGAGCAGACCCATGTCCACAGCTTGCTTCAGCATTTGCAAGTCTAGTGGACTGACAAACACGTGTCAGGAATGGTCCTCTGCAAGCTGAGGACAGCTCATTTAAGATTCCCCTCCGCCTTCCTTCTGCGGAGAGTGCTCTTTAATTATGGAATTAAAGACAGCGGATATCAATATTTAGATGGAGCATCTGCTGTGCTAATGCCAACAGTAGCTCAGTACACACACGGGAAGATGAAGCTGTCTCAGCACTGCTTCCTACCGAAGAGCAGCCAAATGGTCCCTCCTCCTCACAGGGCTGTCAACCCCGAGTCCCGGTCCCATGAAGGAAAAGGTCTGTTAGTCTCAGAGTGAGCTGTTTTGGGGGTGGTGGCTTCTGGACTTTGCCGATAGGAATCACTGCTGGAGGCTGGAGCTTTTTAGAAATTCATGCAAAGCTCCTCTGTCCTCTTAACAAATATGCTGCCAGCTTTCTTTTTTAATTGTGTGTATCTGGGAGCGGGGTGCATGCATATGATTATAAGTGTCCTCAGAAGAGGTCATCAGAGTCCCTGGAGCTGGAGTTACAGGTGGTAGTGATATAGGTGCTAGGAACTGGATCCTCTGCAAGGCGTGTTGAGCCATCTCTCCAGCCCCGCTCTTTTCTCTGAAAACAGAAAACAAGATACAGCTCCCATGGAAATCATTCTGCCTCTGAACTTAGAAGTAGCTTTTAGTCTCCAGCAGTGCTATGGTCCCTGGGAGGCATCTTAGGGTATGTCACATTATACATCCCTGAAGTTGACTTATAGGAAACAGCAGCCACTAATGAATGTGGTAAGCCTGTGAGGCCACGCATCCTGTCCCACAGCTCCCATTGTGAAGATCAGGGGTGACTTCCAGGTTAAAAGTGCTGTGTGAGCCAGAGAGGCTGACTTGGGCCTAAACCTCTTCTACCCAGGTAGAAGCCAGGCAGTAGGATATCAGCCCCAGAACTGTTGGAGACAGACCCTGCCCTCTGCCAAGAGGCCTCTTTGGGTACTGGGAGCCAAGTTGCTGGTGTGGTGATTGGCCTTTTTAAGCTGTTCAAGGCGGTTGGAGATAAAGTCTAATTCCACAGCCACTGCTGTAATGAGACAGTTTCCCTCAGTCTGTTTGGTGGAAGGTCAGGCCTACTTAGCTCAGACTTCAGTTCTCTCCTTCCAGCTACTGTTTCTACCACTTCCTTATCTTGGTTCTTGAGCTATTATGTAATTGAGACACAGGAAGACCCTGCTTAGAAGTCCCAGACCTTTTTGGTCCTGGAGATAGAGAAATACACTGAAAGATGGTTCTAGATTCAGATTCCTGATTGGGAATGGCTCTAGGTCCCCTGGTTTTATCCTCACTGACATTGGAGGTAGTGACCCTTTGTACAGCTATTAGTGTGTGTGTAAGTTAATATGATGACTAGCCCTCAGCAGGCCCACAGGTGACCACAAATGATCAGTGCATCCCGACAAACCATTGGAGACTGATAGGATAGGTGTCTGGCAACTGTGTCTGTCCTGAGGAAAACACATGTGTCCGCAATGGACAGAATAGTGTCTGCTGAATGTATCCAGCTTGAAGCCCAAAGGTGCTTTTTTTTTCTCCCTGGCCCACATCACCTTTATTAAGTACTAGGAGCTGAGGTCAGTATTATGGTGGCTAGTTTCTTCAAGCAGTCCAAGAGGGCTGTCAATAGGGTCTAACTCTGCTCTAGCACATGTAACTCTCTTACCCCCTGACATGACAAGGACTTGTGGGCTTCAGGACACAGGATACAGCGGCATGTAACCTGTGGCATATCCACTGTTCAGGTATTCTTTTACAAATTCTACTAGGTATTCTTTTACAAATACAGAAACAGCTCTTGTGACTCAAAGTCATTCTTTCCACAGCTCGAGTCCACCGTCATGCCCTACCTGCAGGTACTGTCGGAATTCAGAGAAGGTGTGCGGAAGATTGCCCGAGAGAAAAAAGGTGAGGCCCCATGCTGGGTACCTCGCCCTTGCTGCTCACCCTTTGCTGGGTTCCCAGGGATAACTGCCATGTTCTTTAAGTGTGTATAGCTCCATGCCTAGCTGAACCTGTTTTATTCCATTGGCCCTTCAGGGCAGCATTGTACTAGGTCAGAGTTTCCTTTGACTTAGAACATCTCAGGCAGAACTGTTCCTTGGTCCTGAGGTCCAGGCGTCTGCATAGCTCTTTTCTAAACAGAGGCAGGATAAAGGACTGTTCACAGCTAGCATGCACTTGCCCTTTGGCTTGCATTGGGTCTCCTTTCTGTTCCCAGTGACCCACGAGTGGCTTATCCTGCTGCAGTCTCAGGTTGCTTGGAAAAGCTCCTGCCTGGGGCCAGAGCTAGAGTCATGTCTCTACCCAGCCTGGTGCATGGTGGTGCCAGGCTGTCTGTGCACACCCACCCCTTCATCTCCAAAGTGAGGAGGTATATGGTTTGAGAGACACAGGATTATTCAGGGTGCCAAGAGCCACACCATCATTTGTGCCCAGGGAATCTCTTGCTGCTGGCACCGGTATCCCCAGGAGGTACCCTAACTTGGAACCTTGTCCAACAAAGGTTTCTTTGCCTCACTAGGCACCACATTGATTATGAAGTGGCTTGCTCCTCAGCAGGAATGCTACTGGCTGTGGCAAGGGTGGCCTCCAACTCAAAAGAGCCTCTCCTGCGCAGTCCTCTAGTTGACTTCCATCCTGGCCCCAGACTCAACAGCCAGATTCAAACCTAAACTTCCATGGCATTGGGGACCCCAGAAGCCTGGGCTGTGTCCTCTGTGTTATGTAGGTGGCAGTACCAGGCTTCTCCCAGTAAGGGACTAGACTCAGGCAGGCATATAATTTATCAAGGTGGATAGTGTATAACAAAAGCAATCTTCAGATCAGCTCTCTGCATTTGGTGCAGCTTTCTTGTGCAGCTCCACCGCCCATCAATCCATTGTGTGCCCCTCACTGTCACAGTGCTGCTGTGGCTGCGCAGACTGCCCCATTGCAGCCTGTCATGGAGCATGGTATCTTTGAGGTCTGTTTGTCCGTACCACAGCTGGCATCTGTTCTGTTCACTCTCAAGGCTCAGTGGATTGCTGCTGACTCCTGTCCATAGATCTCACTTTCTCATTGTTCCTTGCTTAATAGTCGTTGTGAATGGTGCTGCCGAGGTCAGCACGCCAGGCACTCAATGGAAGTGGATTTCGGTTTTCTAGGCTTGCCCATGGGAGTGGGAGTATAGGGCACCTGGGTCCCTAATGGCAAGTACTAAGGAGATGCCAGCTTCTTTGTGGGGCCTGGGCTAAGCCATGCTTCTGACCAGGTTCTGGCTTCCTACCTCCTACTTTCTGGATCAGTCTCTATCTCTACCTTTCTCTCTCCTCCTCTTCCACTTAAAAAACATGCACGTGCCTTTTCACACATGTGTGGAGGCCAGAGGTCAAGTTTAGGAGCCATCCACCTTATGAGACAGAGTCTCTCACTGGGACCTGGAGTTACTGATTCAGCATGGCTGACTGGCCAGCATGCCCCAGAGACTCCGTATTTCCATCTCTCCTGTAAGCTCACAACACCATGCCTGGCTTTTTCCATGGGTGCTTATGTAGCAAGTACCTTCTACCCACTGAGCTGTTACTCCCCAGCCAACTTGGAAGGGAGCCTGCAGACTGCAGCTGTCCACATTTCCAAACAGTTTGTCTCTTAAGGAGACCCTGCAACAGGACTGGCAGCCTGATTGCCCCATGCAGTCTTATTTCACATACCCCGCACAGCTGTGAGGTTGTGCCCATCAAGGGACTAACCTGACCCTTGGTGCATTTCCTTCAGGGAAAAGCAGATCTGTTGAGGCCAGAAGACCGCCTAGGATCAAAGCCTTTAGGATTCTTGGTTCTTGAGTGCAAGGGGAATTGGAGTTTCAGCCTGAGCAGATTGGGAATCTGTGTAGTGTCTGCCATGGGCCATGGGGCTGACCTTACAAAGTCCAGTCCCTTCCTTGAGCTCTTGGCCTTCCAATATCTACCCTTTAACCCACCACAGAGAGGGTAATGCATCTGGTCACTGAAAGTCCTAGCCCGGCAGAGAAACTGACTCAGAGGCCAGGAATGTTTAAGCCTTCAGTGGCCACACCCACAGTCCTCTGATTTCCCACCTGCTCCCCTGCTCAGCTTCTCAGTCTCCTGCTCTTGGCTTTCAGTCTTTCCTGTTTGTTGTGATTCAGCCTTGGGGCAGCCATCCCCATCAGTCTTGTGACTGAGCCAGGTCTGACCGGGCTCACCGAGCTCCCTGCTGAGCCAGATCCAGTGTCATCCCTGAAGTTGTATGCGGGTTCCTTTTCCTGTCCATATCTGTTCCTGGTGGTCAGACTAGGCTGACATCTCTTAAGTGATGCAGACAGCAGCTAGAGGGTCCCCAGTCTGGACCATGGACACCCGTCACTCCACTACAGTCTGATTTGGCAGGGCATTCAGAGCTGTAGGGGGGCTGGGTCTTCTCAAGTACCCAAGGAGCTCTCAGTCCTCAGACACATGCACAAAACTGCTGGGGTAGGCCTCGTGAGGTGACAATATTAGGGGAAGGAAGAGTCCTTCAGGACATCATTATAACTCAGGGCAGAGACCTTGAATATGTCTAACATTGGCCTGGAGTCCTGCATGAGGGGACATGGCCTCAGTACTGAGCCGGGCTAGTGATGACCAGGGCTTTGAATGTTATGGAGCCTTGTCATTGTGGGCAATGGCTCAAGGCAATCTGACTTCTCCCTGCTCAGCATCTCTGGGAACAGTCCACAGAGTGTTTCAGACAGGTCCTGGCTCCCAGCACTGGGCTGCAGTGTTAGAACGGCTCATTGTCCTTGTTGGACCCTGTGGGCTCACCATGAGAGTGGCTGTGGGACCTTGAACTTCTGTGGTGGTGGTGGCATGGGTAGCCTCCTGTCTTCTCTATCCTCTCTCCAAATCTGGCAGCCAGTACTCACTTGGCAGCACTGGAGGAAGCATGGGTTTGGGGGGCCTAGCCCTTCTGTAGTCTAAGTTGTTCTTTCTTGCCTACAGTCCTTGAGGTTCTTCAGCTCAGTGATGCCCTCCGGGATGACATCCTGCCTGAGCTCGGGGTGCGGTTTGAAGACCATGAAGGTGGGTGATTCCTTGAGCTGCTCCCTGTGGACAGGGCAAGCAGCTAGGTATAGGTAGGTGGTGAGAAGGTTGCTGGGAGGCAGTGTGGCATAGCAGTAGTCTAGAGGTACCAGGGCATTGGTACTTTCATGTGTGGCTGAAGAATCCCAGGTGGAGCAGGTGTCTTCTCAGATGTGCCCCTACCCCTTTACCTCCATCTCTTCCAGGAGGCCTCTCTCACTACTCATCATGGTGATGTGTTCATTTCCACCAAGGACCAGGGCAGCCATTGCTCATTTTCTACTTGCAGCCTTCTCTCTCACTTTTAGAGAGACAAGCTGTATGTACCCCAGTCTCACTGTGTACTTTCTGACTTTGTGGGCCTTTTGCTACACAGGAATTTAGTTTTTCGAGACAGGGTTTCTCTGTAGCTTTCAAGCCTGTCCTGGAACTAG
>LOJH01000690.1:52823-65271 GCA_001685095.1 Ellobius talpinus
AGATCCACCTGCCTCTGCCTCCCGAGTGCTGGGATTAAAGGCATGCGCCACCATTGTCTGCTTCCTTCTAATTTTTTTAATATTCAATGAGTCATACAGAGTAGGAACAAAGAGCTTGTCCAGGCCCCCTGTGCTCGTCTGAAGGTGCCTGACAGCAATGGCTGACTTGAACTCTCAGCACATTTCCTTCCAAGGGTTTGCTCAGCACACCTAAGTATCTCTTTTCCTGATAAGAAGGGAAAAGATGGCAGAAGTGCACTGTTTTTACTACCATTTTCGACAGCATCTTACTGTGTAGCCCAGGTTAGTCTTGAATTCATGGCAGTCGCTCACCTCAGCCTCCCAAGTGCTAGAATTGCAGGGGTGAGCCGCCACACCTGCTAAACTGTTAGGTTGAGTTTGATGACTCCAGACAGGCAAGGCCTTCCCATTTTACCCTGAGTCTGTGTTTTTGCAACATTGGTATGGAATTGCTGGGCCGCGGACAGTG
The DNA here is from genome assembly GCA_001685095.1 of Ellobius talpinus. Lineage (NCBI taxonomy): Eukaryota > Metazoa > Chordata > Mammalia > Rodentia > Cricetidae > Ellobius > Ellobius talpinus. The sequence continues at coordinate 53,314 of LOJH01000690.1, forward strand.
CTAGACGGGCATTCTACCCCTGATCTGATGCCCGGCCCTGTTTTGTTTTCTTTTTACCAGTTTTCTTCACCTGGCGTTGATTTTGCCTATGTGAACCAGAAGGAAGGGTCCCAGGTCCCCATGCAGTAGTGGTATTGGGGCCTTGGCTAACAGGCTCAGGGGTAGAGCCTGGCAGGCGGGCAGGTCATAGTCCCTGGGTTTTAACTGACTGTCTGCTTTCAGGACTGCCAACAGTGGTGAAGTTGGTAGACAGAGACACCTTACTGAAAGAGAAGGAAGAGAAGAAAAGGGTTAGTAAAGCAAAGTGATGGCACTTGAGTTTGCTGAAAATGAAAACACTAACGCTGTTTGTTTTTTTTTTATGTTGCTTTAAGAATGGATGTTTGTGCTTTGGTTAAAATTCCTGGGGCATGGTGGCACACTCCTTTAATCCCAGCACTGGGGAGTCAGAGGCAGCAAATCTTCAAGGTCCGCCTAGTCTACAGAATGAATTCCAGGATAGCCAGGGCCACACAGAGAAACCTTGTCTCGAAAAACAAAACAAACAAAAATATTCTGATCCTTATAAATATCATGAAGAAAAGTTAACTGGGTTCACTACTTCAGAAAGGGGGTCCTTCGGCTGGGTGTGCTGGTCCATTCCTTTAATGCCAGCACCTACTCAGGAGGCAGAGGCAGAGACAGGCATATCTCTGTGAATTTGAGACCAGTCGAGTTTACATAGTCTGTTCCAGGCTACATAGTGTGACCTTGTCTCGACAAAATATAAAGAGTGGCAGTGGTCGAGTTAGCCTTTTATTTTATTGAGTTTTATTGAAACATGGTTTCACGTTGCACAAGCTCAGGATTTAGCCAAGGCTGGCCTTGAACTCCTGATCCTCCTGTCATCCCAGGTGCTAGGATTACAGGGCTGCACCACAATTCCCATTACAAGTTACCTCTTGTTTGTTCTTAAATTTTCATTTGTTTATTTCTAGTGCGGTGTGAATATTTATGGGGGGAGGCAGTACTCAGGGTGGCTCTGCCCTTGGTGCAGCTTTTCTCATAGCTGCTAGTATTGCTCAGCTCCTCCTGGTTTCTCTGGGTTATACATCCCAACCCTTGAGAAACAAAAGCATATTTCTTCCTATCTGTGTATGCATATGTGTGAGTGTCTGCCTGTCATACCTGTGAGTGTGCAGGTACCCGTAGAGGCCAGAAATAGGCACTGGGTTCTGACATGGGTGCTAGGAGTCATACTTGGGTCCTCTGCAAGAGCAGCAAGTGCTGTCATCTTCCATCCCCATTCTTTTTAAAGTTTGATGTTATTCTTATTTACGTCCAAGTCTGTGTAAGTATATGCCACATATTTATGGGTGCCCCTGGAAGGCAAAACAAAGTGTCATATCCCCATGAAGCTGCAGTTACAGGTAGTCATGGCCTACCTAAAAAGATGCTAGGAGCAAAGCTCTGGTCATTTGCAAGTGAGTTGATGCTACAGGCCTCCATCTTTTTGATGCACTTGATGCCCATTTGGCCTTGGAGACTTTGGTCACCTCTAGGGCATGAAGTCACACACCTGGATTATGGCCTGCATAAACTTGGTGTGTTCAGTGAGATGCCAGCTATGCCTCGACTTGCTGAAATTCTTTGTCACATTGATGAGATCCACTGTGGGACAGCTCAGAGTCATGGCTGCTGCCCTGCAGTGGCTTGCCATAACAGGAAGGACAGTACTGCATAGAATAAGTGACCAGTTCTTAAAAGGAATTGCTCAACTAAAACGAAGCTCATCGCTTAGGAAGTGTGTTTGTCCTACCTGGCTCTCACCTGGTGCCATGTGTCCTAGGTGTGCCATTTGCCCTACTCATTCTGTCTGCTGTCCTCCAAGTGTCCCTCTTTCTGTCCCCACTCTCAGTGATGGCTAGGGCCCCTGCATGTAAGGACTTGAGTGTCAAATGGGAGAAAGAACAGAAACATGTTGTCATGGTAAGTGTAGTGATGCACATCTGTAACCTCAGTAACCAGGAGACTGAGCCAGGGGGATTACCGTGAGTTGTAGGCTAACCTGAGCTATGCAGCGTGACACTGTTTCAAAAAAAAAAAAAAGACTCACTATCATTCATAATTCTGGATGCAATGAATGGGCACCTTGGGGTCATTGTGCTCCATGGGCCAGGCACAGGCAGGCACCATTGGGTGGACACCAGCTTGGAGAGCAGGCTCAGGGCAGCTCTCTCCCAGTGACCTTTGAAAAAGGATCATAGCTGATAGTTGGGTGGCTGAGGGCTGACATACAGGGTTAAGGACAAGCACCATGGGTAGGGCCTGACAGGACAGCAGGGTGGGCTCATGTCTCAGTTGTGTGCTGCTTTCCTAGGCTGAAGAAGAGAAGAGGAGGAAGAAAGAGGAGGCGGCCAGGAAGAAACAGGAGCAAGAAGTAACTATTTCGTTTGTTTGTTTGGGGTGCAGGATCTCCTGGGCAAAAATCACACCTTTATCCCTGCGGCTCAGTGCTCTGTGCCTTCTTTGGGCTACAGGCATCCTGAGGAGCCTCCCGGAGGGAGCTGGCCTCTGCCTCCACCCCTCAGTTGGTGCCCTGGCATCAGCAAAGAAAAGGTTACCCTTGGTAGGTCCCCAGTGCCAGCAGCGCCACAGTCCTGCCATCTGAGGATTGCTGCAGGCCCACAGGCCTCTGGATGCTTAGGTGGTCTTTTTGCTCCCTGCTATTGGTTGCCCCTCCCAGTCTTTCTGCTGGGCTTATGTTGAGTTTAAGAGCTTAGAAGCCATGTGGTGGAAGTGGTACAGTAGGCAGCATGGTGGTGGGCAAGCTTGTGTGACATGTATGTTTATGTGTGTGTGTGTTCTAGGCAGCTAAGCTGGCCAAGATGAAGATTCCACCCAGTGAAATGTTCCTGTCAGAAATCAACAAGTATTCCAAATTCGATGAAAATGTAAGACAACACCTCACTCTTCAAACTTTGGTCTCCCACATTCTCCAAGATGGAGTCCAGGGACTTTCAGCCTTGGGCCAGTGGGCTTCTTGTTTGAGGAGAAGGCTGTGAGGGCAGCTAGGACCATGCAGCTCCTGTCAGGGCAAAAGCTAAGCGAGGCTCTCTCTGCTAGCTGTATGGTGAGCTCTGGCACTGGAATATGACCCCAGGTCCAGTTTAAGGTGACAGAAAGGAATCTGCAGGTTCTGTAGGGACCCTCCCAACTGCCCCAAGTGCAAGGTCATAACCCTGCCTCCTCCCTGGAGGGTCTTGGTGTCCCTTCAGTGTCTCCCTGAAGACTCTTGGATTCATCATTACATAACTCCCTGGCCACCTCTCAGCTGAGAAGTTGTAGGCCTAGTGGGACTTTGCTCCTCACCCTAAGAAGAGTGCTCAGACTTCTGCCACTTTTCTGTAGTCTCATCTACTAGAATCCCACTGCCAAATCAGGACTGAGGGTGATGACCAGACAGCCACACAGAGGTATAGTGACATACACCAGTGATCCCAGCACTTTGGAGATGAAGGGAGGAGGATCTCAAGTTTGAAGGCAGCCCCTATCTTTTTGTTTTGTTTTGTTTTGTTTTGTTTGAGACAGGGTTTCTCAAACAAAACAATGCCTAGCTGGCTGTCCTGGCACTCACTCTATAATCTAGGCTGGCCTTGAATTCAGAGATCTGTCTGCCTCTGCCTCCTGAGTGCCGGGGTTAAAGGGATATTCCACTGCTACACAGCCAGTCCCAATCTTGAGATATGTTCCACCTCAGAAACACAGTAGATAAACAAGGGCCTGGATGCTGACCCTGAGTCTAAATACAGCCAAGTCAGGGAGAGAGGTGTTTTCTCTCAGCAGGGATGAGGCATGAACGGAAAAGGGAACTGATGGCATCTGTGCGGTCCTTGCAGGGTCTGCCTACCCACGACATTGAAGGCAAAGAGCTGAGCAAGGGGCAGGTCAAGAAGCTGAAGAAGGTCTTTGAAGCCCAGGAGAAACTGTACAAGGAGTATCTGCAAATGTTGCAGAATGGCAGCCTACAGTGATGCCACAGCAGCCCAGAATGGGTATACCTGCCAGCCTGGCCACCATGGACCGAGAGACACACCTACTCAGGCCCTGTGCCCTGGTCATGTTTACAGCTGTTCTCACACCTGAATCAGACAGAGTGGCAGCATCTCTGGGACACTGATAATAAATTCTGAACACTGAAGCCTGCTCTACCCTCTCAACACTTGGAGAGCTGGCCTGTGATGAGTGCCTGGTCAGCAGCTTACAACATAGACCTCCTAGTCAATTGAGCCCCTTCAGCCAGCCTGCCCAAGGAATTTCCCTCACACTGGCAAGCTGGGCTAATCTCCACTGCGTTGGCACATTTGGTGGTATTGGAGTAGGAAAAAGACTGAATCAGCCCAACAGATCCCCCTGAGCCTCAGACAAAGGCTGCTCAGTTGGCTCTCTGGCTCCACTGAACACACACTGCATGTTTCCCAGAGCAACTGACAGTGGCAGCAGGACAGTTACCCTGTGGGATAGGGCTCTGGCAAGCTGCCTGGGACTGCTGTTATGACAGTAAGCCCAGATCAGCACCACTGGCTTGTGTGATAAGGGGTCTTTAGGTCCAGCCTTAAGTGTGTTTCCTCCCCCACCTTTTGCCATCTGGTTGCTCGCCCCTGCTAGGAATCAGCACCCATGCTGAATGTGTCTGGGCTTCTCTGATAAAAAAGAGTATGGACAGCAGCCCAAACCTGAGTGGTACCTCTGGAGCTGTCCAGAGACACCGGGGGCAGATGTGGATTCCAGATGCCACACAGCCCATGTGGCAAGTGTACTGATGACTTTTATAAACCTGCTGCTTCTTTGTCCTTGTGACAGACTTTGTTGAGATCTATCCTGGAGACACCTGTACCAGCCTGGGGTATCACAGGCGTGTGTTGTAGAGTATAGCGGGGTAAGTCTGCAGGAGGCCATACAGTCTGTCAGATAGTCATAATCAGATGGGGTATTCTGAGGTGTGCACCTGGGTACCTTGTATCTCTGGTCTCTCATGAGGCTCCAGAGACTGTATCTCAACAGGTGGCTGTCCTGAGAGAGAAGGCACTGGGTGGCTTTTAGGATAGAGCCTCACAGGTCAGCACAGTCCCTCCTTGGGCTCTGTTTAGAAGCATCTCGGGTTTACCCATGTCACCATGAGGAGATAAGACAAGTTCCCAGAAAGGGTGGGGGCTGGAGAGACCACAATGCCATAAGTCAAGCAGTTTCTAAGAAGAGGTTCACTGTGTCTCAGCTGCAGTAGTACAGAGGGGTGAATGAGCTGCAGCTTGGCTGTTGGCATCCATAGGTATTGCACACACAGGCAAGAATACTGAGCTACACCCCAGCCATGATCTGAGGCAAAGCAAATGGAGTGTTGGTGGCAGCAGCCAAGAGTCTCGTAAGAGTAAAACCTAAGAAAGGAACAACAATATATTGTGATTGGACAGAGCAGGATGGAGGCACCAACACTGGGTCCCTCCAGGTGTTACAGATGGGGAATCTGGCAGAATGGGGCAGCAGGGCAGCCTAGACCTTAAATGTTCTCATCTAGCAGTGGGCACAGTCATGAGAAGTAGTCTGCCCACAAAGGAACAAGGGACAACCTAGTGACACATAGCTGGGTCTCAAGTACATTATGCTAAGGGAGAAAGCAAATCTTCAAAAAAATTCCACATGGCTGATTTCCAAGTGATTTTTTTTTTTTTNTTTTAAAAAAAAAAAGACAGGGTTTCTCTGTGGCTTTTGGAGCTTGTCTGGAACTAGCTCTTGTAGACCAGGCTGGCCTTGAACTCACAGAGATCCACTTGTCTCTGCCTTCCGGGTACTGGAATTAAAGGCGTGTACCACCACCACCCGATGATATTTTCTAATCTAAGCTGCAGAGATGGCAGTGACAGGACAGCCATGCTGTGTGACATGCTATAGACCCAAACACTGCCAATGTCTGCTACTGGCATTGATCTCATGCGCTGCTCATGGAAGATGGAACATTTGGAAAGTGTAGGGGGTGGTAAGTCTAATAGAACTGGTGTTGGCTGGAAGATGAAACCCAGACATGCAGAGAAAGGGACACAAGAACACAGAATCAGAGGCTTCCAGGGGGTGCCAGGCCATGCCCCAACCCCGGTTAAACACAGCTGGTGTGAATGTGTTTCTGGTACAGCAAGCTCCTGGCTTGTGATACTTCCTCAACAGTGGCCACAAGAAGCAGGCACCATTCTCCCCTGCTCTCTGTAGCAGAAAAAAGAGGTGTGAACTATTGTTTGATTTAACAAGTGGAGCTCAGAAGAAGTAATACAAAGGGCCCACTAGTGTGTGGGAAAACATTCTGTAGTGTAATTGAGGCGGGGAAAACTCAGTATTTCAAAGTACCTAGTAGGACTGGAGAGATGGCTCAGCATAGTTTGCTCCTCCAGAGGCCCTGGGTTAGTACCCAGTACCCACTTTGGGTGGCTCACAGCCTCCTATAACTCCAGTTCCAGGGACTCCAATGCCTTTGCTCTCCGTGGACACCTGTACACAGATGTGCAAGCTCACACACAGGCACACACATAGATAAAGTATTCAAAATAGCTAGGAGACAGGATTGTCAGTGTTCTCAACACAAATGTCTGCAGTGACAGATGTGTTGATCCAATTGCTATGTGGTGAACATACATAGAAACATCACTTTCCGCCCTAACTGTAAAATCGCCATGTTCATTAAAAAGACACTAAAGAATGTGCTTAAAACCAACCATGGTGGCACACACCTTTAGGATTTCTGTAAGTTCCAGGCCACCAAGCGCTAAACAGTCTTCCTATAGGCAAGTGAATTTGTCCCCTAATTTTGTTAATTTGGTCTTAGACATCCTCACCCTGTAGCTCAAGCTGGCCTGGGACTCACTATGTAGCCTCACTTGCCTGGAAATTGTGGCAGTTCTCTTGCCTTGGCCTCCTAGGTTATAGAATTTCAGGCATGAGCCACCATACCCAGCTTGTTACCTAAGTTTATAGCAGAACGTGGCACCAATGGCAGACTTGAAAGCAACTCCATCCGAGTCTAGCTTGATGAACAATGAATTCACTAGACATACAGAAGCATGGACAATCCCAAAACAGCCACCATCACTGATCTCACTCCAGCATGACTTCCCCATTGATTGATGGAGTCCTGATCCCTGAGCTTTAACTTTCTACCCTCTGTACACTAGCATTTGCCAAGCAAATGCCAAGCTGAAGCAGAATTACATACAGGGAGGAGAGTGCAGGAGAAAGTATCCCAGGTGAGGGTCTAATGGCCGTCCTCACCACATCTTGTAAGGGGACATTAACAGGCTCAATCTGGAATCTCTTGCAGGAAGTTGCACCTATGATAATGAAGACGGTAATGGCTGTACATCTTGTAGGGTCCAAAGAGCTGTTCTTCAGGCCTTCTAGGTACCTATATGATACCCTGCTAGCTAGGGTTACAGTCCGGCATGACCTTCACATCTAATCACTGTCTGTCACATCAATGGGACAGAGGCACCTGCCCCTAAGGATGCCTCCTTTGTGGGCTCCTCTGCACTGGACAGGGACATGAGCCAACCTGAGATAGTCATAGGTCCTATGTTGTGCCATACTGCTGGCTGCTACTACTATAGGGCTCCCGAATCCTTTCCTCCAAAAGCCCTGACACTTTAGGGGTATGGGGGTAGGAGCAAGGGACAGGTGTTGAGAGAACCGTATAATCAAATGACTTGAGTGGAGGAAGATGGCAACAGCGATGGTGGGAGTTCTGGCTGGAAGCAAAGGCTTCTCAGAGGTAGGAGGGGCTAAGGTGGGAGCATTTAGACAGAAGGGACTTTGACATTGTTCTCAACTTTCTTCCAAACTCCTAAGAGGCCTAGAGTGGACAGCCAGGGTGTGGACAGCTCCAGATGCAGGCAGGTGGACTTAGGGTGACATCCAAGTCAGAAGTGAACCTGTGAACTGAACTGGCCCTTCTAGCCACTCAAAGGGCTGTTCGAGATAGGTGTGGTGGTGCAGGCTGTGCAGTCCCCAGCTATTTTGGAGGCTAAGGCAGCAGGATCATTAGTTTAAGGCCAGTCTGAGCCGCAGAGTGAGTTCAAGGCCCACTTGGGCCATTTAATGAGACCACCCAAAAATATATCTCAGTGGATGAGTGCTTGCCTAGCATATGCCAAGCCCTGGGTTTAATGGCTTTGGAGGGGAAAGTTTTCAGAATTGGTCTTTGGCTCAAAATATAAATCCCATCACCCCTGGCTGCCTCAGCATTCGCTTTCCTGAGCACAGGGCCTGTGTGGGACTGAGCCACTCTGAGGGGTAGAACTAAAGGGATATGCTAGGCTGCAATTTCTGGCTGCTAGGACCTTGGGTAGTTGGATTCCTTCCCTTGTTACTATTACATAGGTGGACAGGAGCCGATGAGAACAGCTAATACTGGCCTCATGTTGACAACTCACCTAGTGCTACTCCAAACCTCCCCCAAGTAGGCACATGAAGAAACAGGCACAGGTACTTACACATGGGCACCAGCTTGTTAGGAGTCTTATCCAGGAGTCCCTACCCCTTAACCTCTGCCAGATAGCATCTTCACAGCCAGACGTCGCAACTACCAAGGCCCTGCTTTAACATCAGGTGAGATGCACAGGGGCCCCCATAGTTCTGTTTAACACCCAATTCCTTGTGCCTATGCATGTGACATCTGGAGATGGCCCTAGAGGTGTAATCCCATCACAATGAAATCGTGAGGGTGGGCCTAGGATTGGGACCCAAGGGAAGGTCATGTGCACACACAAGCTGGCATTACATGGCTACAAACACCAGCCAAGGAAGGCCTGGAGCACCAGGAGCTGGAAGATACAAGGAGGAAGGCTCCACATACCCCAAACCCTGGCAAGAGTACAGCTCAGCTGCCATATGCTCATTTCAGTCTTCTACTCTCCAAAGTTCACTCCTGGCTAGTAAGCTAGGGTTGCTTGGTTGTAGCAACTCAGAAAGGCATTCTCAAAATCCTTACAAATGGGAAGGTTTGGGGAGAATGTTGCCTACCTGCTAGTCCCCCACCTCCATCCAGTTCAGGAGCCAGCACCAGCTCCACCACCTTGATGCCACCCACACTAACCCCAAGGTGGGGTAAATGCATGACAGAAAGTTGACCTGAGACTATTAAACAGACCCTCAAATTTGAAAATGCTGGCATTCCTTTCTTCTGTAGTTTCTTTTGACTTTGCTTCTTTTCCCCTCTCTCTTTCACTCTTACCAAAGGCAAAGCCTGGTGGTGAAGGAAGAGGCAGGAGTGTCCCCATGTATAACAGAGCTGACTGGGTGGGACACAGTCTAGACACCGCTGAGATCTGTAACCAGCTATCATGGTCAGCATTGCCAATGCAAGAAACTGGAATCACCTAGGAGATTATAATCCCTGATCCCAGGAATTCTATTCAATAGGATAATTGATATGGGAAGACCCCTTTAGTTCTGGGCAGGACCATTCCCTGGATGGGGGATCCTGGACTGCATGAAAAGGAGAAAGTGGGCTGAGCACCAGCACTGCTGCTTGGGACTGTAGACTTACTATGACCAGCTGGTCCTGTTACCTTGACATCCCCACCATGATGGACTGAGTGTACCTTGTACTGTGAGTTAAACCCTTTCTCCTTTAGGTTGTTTGACAGGTGAAAACCCAATTAAGACAGCAACCCCTCCTGTTGTCAACGCCTTCATTAGGAACATTCAGGTGGTTTTAAACTTTTTCCTGTTATAAACAGTACAGGGCAGGAATTGTTTGCTAAAAATATCAGACCGAAATTGTTTCTAAAGCATCCTTCACCCCATGAAAGGATTAATTTCTAAGAAATGATCATTTGTTCATCCCTGCCTGTGAACCTTCTTTGCTAGCCAAATTCTATAAACCGACATGGGGAGGCTGAGGCTGGTACCCAAGTCCCTGCTCTGGCTCCAGGTTACATAGAGGAAATACCTCCTTGGTCCCCTTGTCAGCAGCAGTGGAGAGACAGCCCAGTACTGCTACCTAGCCTGATGCATTTCTTTCCTCCTTAGGGACCTCCACTCAGGTAAAACTGACTATGCTACAGAAAAGAATTTTAGGACAAGTCATAATGAAGCAAAGTTAGCATGAATATTAAACAGATATAAAAAATAATTCATGCTTTGGATCTAAGTGTAGGTATTGATCAAGAGAGACAGTCTTGGATGAAAGACAGTTCAACGTAAAACTTGAGGGCTGGCTGCTGAAAGCCAGACTTACCCCCCACCCCTTAAGAGCAGCTGTTGAAGGAATCCTGTGATGCTCTAGGTCAGACTACTCAAAGGATTTATAGTAACAGTTAAAGATTAAGTTAAATTGGGAAGTGGTGGCACACGCCTTTAATCCCAGTACTCAAGAGGCAGAGGCAGGTGGGTCTCTGAGTTCAAGGCCAACCTGGTCTATAGAGCAAGTTTCAGGACAACTAGGACTACACAGAGAAACCCGGTCTCAAAAAACAAAATAAAGATTAAACTTAACATTTTAGTAAAGTTAAAAATTATGTAGTACCATGCTTTAGACCCCCCCATGCCCATGGTTTGGGCTGTGTCTCTATGCTGCGTGCCTCTCAACCCCAGTGCTTCAGTCTATATACATAAAACTTTATTAATCCAGGTATGGTGGTGACTCTTTAATCCTAGTACCCAGGAGGCAGAAGCAGGCAGATATCTGAGTTCAAGGACAGCCAGGGTTACATAGTGTGACCCTGTCTGAAAAATAATAATTATCTTAAGCTTGTTATCAGTTGTTGGGATCTGAGTGTTTTATTCAAGGAATTGAAATAAAGCTACACACAGAATGCAAAGTAGCAAGGAAAATTTATACAAAAGTAATAAAACAGATCAGAAATACTCTGTGACAGTGGACCCTAAAGTGAGAAAATGTTCAAGGGCCCAAGGCTATTGTCCTTTTTTTTTAAGACTTTAAAATTTTTATGTTTGGGGCTCTCAGAGACTGCCAAGTGCATTATTAAAAGAGGGGTGTATGTATGTACAGCCCAAACCAAATGGAGTCCCTGGCTGCTAAACTATTTTCTATGCTTGTCTGCTTTAACCACGTCCCACTCATCCCACTCCCCAAATAAAAATTACGTAAAAACATATGAACTTATTAACTTTTTTTTATTTTGTAAATGAAACTTTCTATAGTACATAGTTTCAATTTAAGGATGGGAGAGAATAGAATAAGACTCAGCGCTGTAAACCCTGGACTTCAGCAACCACACTTCATTTTGAGTCTTTTTTTTGAGTTTTACTTAGAAGACAAGGTCTCACGTAGCTTAGGCTGGCCCTAAACTTGCTACGTAGTTTAGCTTAGGCTGGCCCTAAACTTGCTGTGTAGCTAAAAGTGACAACCGGCTCAGCCTCTCACCTCCATCTCTCATCTAACACGCCCCACTACACCCAGTTGTTATCAAAGCCCCTGTTTGTAGACGTTAGGAAGACACGCACGCGTCTGCAGCTAGTTTTTTATCAGGTGTGTTGAAGTTTTCTGAGGATCAGCAGGGCACCCGCAGGGCAGGTACACACCACCTGACTGAGGTCCGAAAGGCCTTGGGAGATAAGCGGTGCTCTCCCCGGGCCAGGGGCGGCAGGTAACCTGGGGAGAGCACTGCCGACAGGCCCAGGACACAAATCTTGGACTCTGCTGTAGGCTCAAAATACAAGAGAGCCCCAAGACTTCCACGCATCCCAGCAGCCCCTTTAAAACGGCGCGGAACTGAGCGTGCGCCGGAATATACGTCACGCCTTCATTTACATATAGCTCGCGGGCTTGAGCGCTGCGCCGTAGTCCCCAGCTGCTTTTGATTGGATGCCGCCTTACCAGCGCCGAGGCGCAGTTGACAGACAGCTCTATTGCCAATTCACAGCCCGTTTTGTTCGCAGAGGGCGGAGCCTGGCGACGCGGCCAGTGGCAGGTGG
>LOJH01000691.1:9845-57520 GCA_001685095.1 Ellobius talpinus
GTGTGTGTGTGTGTGTGTGTGTGTGTGTGTGTGTGTGTGTGTGTGTGAAGTATGCGGCCCCTGCAATGCATTTTTCATTTTAAGTGGTTTAGCTTTTTTGTTTCGTAAATTTCTGTGTTCTGCATATGAGAATCATTTACATTTCTGTCCCTCCTCATGTGTGTGTGTGTGTGTATGTGTGTGTGTGTGTGTGTTTCTTAGTTTTAAAAGTGTTGGTTGTTTGGTTGGTTGTTTGGTTGGTTGTTTGGTTGGTCTGCTTGTTAGTTGGTTTTGTGTTTTAATGGTTTGATTTGTAAACCAAAATCATTGGTTTGCAGGTGTCTGAGTCCTGTGCTAACTCAGAACTGACTGAGCTGGGTTTATAGCTGAGAGAGCAAAGATAGGGTCACAATATTCTAAAAGGTGGAAAGTTGTAAGAAAAGTGGGCAGGGATGTTTCTTTCTCTGAAACAAGTAGGCTGCCAATTGATTAAGAATCATTCTGGTGTGCCAGAAGTTCCTGGTCATAGAGCACTGGTTAAGTATTCACTGTCAACAAGAAAATCATGGACAGCACTAATGTGGCTCACCTCTGATTTACTTAGAAAGCTCACACAAGCACTTGGCTTTGTTCTTGCTCTAAGAAGGGGACAGATGCCAATAAAAGCTTCTTGCATGGTCCAAGAGCGAACAACATTTTACCTCAAAGACTGACCTCCTTTCTTATGGTCTGTTATGGGAGAATGGCCAATGATTGGCTGTGTATCTTCAGAAGATAGGAGAAAAGAGGTTATGACAAGAATCTACTGTATAAATTCCACAGTATATGTACCAAAATCTTGCCCCTGGAACTGGCATCTTCCTAGGCCTGTAGGTGGAGGTATTAATGGTAAAGCAAACACTTGTCCATAACTGAAAAATGTTGCCTCTTTCTAATTGAAAAATATGACATCATTGTAAACCTAGTTTTGACAGTCCCTTAATCCACTGAAGCGAATAGATATTTAATACCATAAAGAGGGTATGAATAAACTAGGTGCAGCCTGGAGTAGAATTGGAGAAGAGAACTGTCCTACCCACTGATTAGTCATGTTTATCTGAGGAGGTTCAATTATATTACTTTACAAATGATGTTCTACTTCTGCTGCTCATGTTGAGGACAGAAAAGATATTGAAATGACAGTCGAGCTGTCATTTAGTACAGACTGTCTGGTGTGTACTGACCAGAAGTTTAGTGGTGACTTAACCAACCCCCAGTGTAACATGTAGATCGTGCTAATGTTTCCCTACCACAAATCCAGTTCACATTCAGCTCCCTTTTTCTCCTTTGATGGAGTTGGTTTCTTATTACCTATGGAGCATATATTTACACACACACACACACACACACACACACACATACACACACAATTTTTTCCCTCAAAATTTCACTACGGCATCTCAAAGTGCCATATTAGAGATGGTGATGAGAGTTCATGGTATATCTTAGATAAAGGTGGACAATCACATCAGAACCATCAGCTTGTTTGTCATGGCGTGAGTGATGATGTCAGGACCAATGAGTGTATGAGCACAGAGGGGCAAGGAGCTTTTGGAGAGACACATTTTTTGTACTGGAAGCCTACCATGGCTTAGATTTGGCTCCAGGGAAAGATTGGGATTAGACAACAGTGTATACAAATCCTTAGCATAACACAATGTGTTGGTGAAATGTGGACTGTGGGAGCTAGGACTGACACAGTTCTCAGCATGTGCTTTAGACATCAGCTGGGAAAGTAGGAAATTTCCAAGGCATATGTCGTGTGTGGGGTTATCAGTTTAAGCCACACTGAAGCTAAAGGTTTGAGATAGCATCAAGGGAAAGACTTACTTCTCATGTGCTACACATGCATGCAATATGCCCAACATGTATACCTGGTCTTTAAATTTAGCCTCATTAAAATAATTTCAAACTTCTATCTAAAATCTATGTAGGGAAATAGTATTTGCATATACAGAGATAGCACTCAAGTATAAAATGCTTTTCACTTTAGAGTAAAAGTTAATACTTAATATCAATAACAATGCTGACAATGGAATACTTGTAACATAACTGCACTTAGACAAATTCAAGAAGCTAAACTTTATATACACAGAGTTTATTCTGAAACATTAATTGAAAAGTAACAGGTTTTCTTTTTTTACACAAGTTCTTATCTTTGATAGCACAATCCTAGCAGACTTATTTCACTTTGGGCCCAGCTAATTGTTCTCTTTCAGCTGATGTACCCATACAACCTTTTCTTGTTTAATTCTACTGATTCACAATGTTAAAGTGAAACAATCTGATACCTGCTTCCTGCCCTCTGAATATCTGTCATCAAAGATACTGATTAGATTCTCCCCTAGCTCTTTAGCTGTTTTAAATGTATAATTATCATTGTGTGTCATTTGATAGTTGCACTAATTGCTGCCAACTATTGTCTGTTTGCACTTAATGCTGAAACCTGATCAACATCCTGCTTTGGTTGATGTTTGATGGTAAACTTTAATTAACTCTTATTGTGTTGAAGAAGAGTTCAGGCTTGGTGTTAACTAATCATTTACCTTCATTATGTCCTGACAGCTACACTTGCCCTTGGTCCTAATAGATAAACCAGTCAGTAAACAAATCTGCAAACCCCATTTCTCGTAGTTCTTCCACACTAATGTTTTCCTACTTAACGTGTAAGCTAATTGGGGCCAGATAATTTTTTTAGTTGGCTTCATATCTCCAGTTCTTCAGACACTCAGCTTAGATTTCTTCTTCATCCTGGACAATTTAATTTTAATAGAAACTGTAGATTTGATCTAACGTTACTTCTTCAGCATGGTCCTGGGAACATGCATCTTTTGAATCAATACCATTAAGCTTGTCTCCTGTTGGAATTCTTCTAATTATTTTTCCTGAAATACTTTTCCTGTAATGATATTGAAGTTAAGCAATCAGGTTACCAGCAGATCATGTAAAATTCAACTCAAAATTGCTGGTTGCTTGATTTTAATTTGTTTGACATCAAGTTTGTTTGAAAAGGGATAATATGTGGTTAAACCAAGGAGCTTATAATTATGGTTGACATTTGTTTGTTTGTAAAGAAATCTAATTAAACTTCATAGGTTTAAAACACAAAAGTTAATTACCGAATTGCTCACTCCACTGCTGGGCAGCAGTCAAATCAACTTTTAGGGAAAAGACAGAGGGAGAGAAGGAGAAAAGCTGGAAAGGAGGGAGGGAAGAGAGCTCACAGACAAAAGGCTCTTCAACGTAGAAATAAAATAACAGGCTAATCTTAGTGATCAAGCATAAATTTGCCAAGATTTCATCTAGAGGAACACTTGGCATTCCGCTTATGTTCCCTATTATGTTAGTCCTAATGTGTTTTTTAATATAAAGTAATTTAAAATATTTATATGGAATATAAAAACAGTTGCATTTGGGAGACTCTCGGAATACTATTTAGCAAAAGCCGCTTGGTAGTAATTTAAAAAGTTATTCATATAACTTTCTTTGTTAAAACTATGTGAAATCATGTACAAACATTAAAGTCATTGCTCAGGGAATAGGAATGTTTGCTGGAATACCTAAACTGTGATTAGTTTTATGAAGGTAATTATGGTTTGTTTCGCCTTCAAGGAATGATTTACTCGTATACTTAACACTAGTGCATTTATTGTTATATTGATAGGAATAGTGAAACACAAATAATCATAAAATTATTTTCCCCTTTAAATACTTAGTTGTTAGTAGTTCAGTGTGTTTTTTATGTGACTATATAGAAGGAAAAACACAGATATGCATTAGAGGATATTTTCATTATACTGTGTATGTGATAATGTATGTGATGTTGCTAAACTAGTCAACCTTTCATCATTAAACATTCTACAGTTAAAGATGCATTACTTTTGTCAATTAGGATCAATTTTTAAATATTCTTCTGATTATTAGCACTGCTATGATCTGGATATTCAGGTTGTTTTGAGTGAGGGAAGTTAGCCAATTAATTTTTAAAATGGACAACACAGGTGCAGGAAAGACATGGTAGCTTTGCTTTGTACAAAGAAGAGCCTATGTTTTCCTCTAAGGAAAGTGAAATGATTCCATGTTACAGCTTCATTTTTATGTGTTATGCACTTGAACTTTCCAGTATGATAGGAGCATCTGGGAGGGACCTGAGAAGGAAGACTAATTAGTTTCCTATTATGATGCTTTGAAGTTGAGAGGGACTGACACAATGTTGTACTGCTTCCGGGCTATACGTTTCAGTGTGTTTTAATGCAATCCTTCACTGAGTTTTAGATTTATGTATTATTTACGAAAGAGATATCCAAAAGATCAATTAAGGCTAACCCTACTTTGCAATGAGGAGAAAAGGGGGAGGTGGTGAATACTTATGTGTGACTGGGTCACTGGCATAATTTGGTACCTTTCTTTTCTTTAGATGAAGAAAAAGGCAGTTTAGTCTCTAAGTATTGGCAAACATCAGCTTTCCAGTAATACTGTAGCTGATTAAATCCTTTTACCCTTTAATGAAGCAATCACCAAATAGGCTGAGTGTCAGCTGGAATACTAGCAAAACAGTATATATATATGTAAAAAAACAGAAAACGGCACAGGACATAATTGCAGTTTGTGTCCTTACCTCACACCAATGCAAACTATTCATTTTCAATTAAAATGAATAAGAAAATTAGAAATCAACTCTATTGGTTGAAATTACCCAAGTTTGTTTCCAGAGGTAGCTAAAGTGTTGGATCCATCTTGCCCACTGATTATGAAATTTTCCTGAAGCAAACAAATAAAATGAGTCATATAATAGCATAATTTGGTTTAAAGAGGGACTATTGATTCCTCTGTAAGCAAAGTAGCTGGAGTTTGATTAAAGTTGTGAAGAAAACTGAATGAAATTCCTGTTTCCCACAACTAATCTAATTAAGAACTACTGGACTTTGTGGAAAAGTGCGCCGCTCCTCATTTGCTCCACAGCACACATGTGTAGTGCTATGGAATTGTCACATAACTTCCATGTAGATTTAGTGATCTGAGAGGGAAGGAAGAGAAAAGAGACTCAGAAAGAAGAAGGGAAGGAAAGAAAGAATCAAAGAGGGAGAAAACGGTGCTTCAGCCACAAGGGTCCTATTTATAGAGAGGGGAACCAATCTGCACTGAATTGCTCATTTAGATCTTAATGAGAAAAATGAGAGGGAAACAAGGAAAAATGACTTAGTTGAGTCACACACGCATACTTGTCTTTGTAAACTTTCCCTTCTTAAAAATGTGCTTGTTCTAAACGCTGAATATATTTGGTTACATCCTTCTATTCAAACTTAATTACCTTCTCCCCTTGGTCACGACATGGGTGGAAAGCTTTTGCCGTGTCAGGAGAGGTCGTCACACATTCTTTTGCAGTTCGCTTCATTAATTCCTTCTTGCAGAAGCATTCTCTCTCGTGCTGGGAAGGTAGAAGGGTGTAACAGCAGAGCCCTGAAGCATCAGCAGGAAGCTCTAAGCTGGTTAATGCAGTATAATTGTCTGGACATAGACTGGTCTTTGTTTCTGTGGTTCACTCCGAATCAGCTGTAATTAACTCCAGAGTGTTTCCAGATTACCAGCAAAGAAAAAATACAGCTTTTCTGTTTTAAATTGTAAAGCTCACAAACATTAACTATGGAGATCGCTTTGACTTTGATATATTTCTGTCCTGCCAGAGAAAAAACTTACCTGACTACCCTACCCCACCTTGAAAAATGTGCTTTCGCGAAGTTGCTTGATTTAGTGTCTCTTGGAACATAATGGCCTTTAATTGCTGGGTTTGAAACCGTTTCACTTAGTATTTTCAATCTTTTGCCACTCCTTTTGCTAATATTTTTAATATTGAAATGGGAAAGAAGTTAGGCATTTCTTTTTTCTGAAATACTAAACACCCAACTAAAATAAGCAAATTGCAATGAAGGCTGCCTCAAACAACAGCATCTTCAAGTCTTGGAATTAAATATGTCCCCTGATGTAATCGGAGCTTCCATCCAGGTATGTCACCGGTGTTCTGATCTATCAAAAAGAGCCGATGAGGAAAAGACCATGTCACTACCTCCTTCCTGTAATGAGTGAGCCACACCCTTTTCCATCTCCAGTTCAGTAGTTTGGAATTATGGATTCCAGTATGGATAAAAATGAAGTAGCAGTGTGAACTAATAAGGCCCAGCACACAAAAGATCTGTCAGCAACTGATGCAAAAAAAAAAAAGGGACTGGCCAAAAATCTTTTTTTTCTTTCTTCTGAATTTAACAATGAGGAATTTAAGCCTCAATGTGGCTTTAGCAAGCAAAGAAAAGAAGCTCTTGGTGTCTGCATAATACCACTTTGATGGATTTTTTTTCATCAGTTCTCTGTACGTGGCAACAAATAAACAAGTATAATTATACTTGTGAAGGCCTATTCATTGCTTTGTCAGGATTAGATATATGTGCCGTTTTCACACTGCGCCTCTCTTTTGTCTTTGCCTAACTCACTATGACATATTGATAGAGGATTTGGAATGGGGAAAAGGCCACAGCAGAGACAGTGATGACCTTTTGGAAACTTGATATAATTCAAACATTTTTATTTATTTTCCTCTTCTTTTTTTGTCTCCAAATTTGTAACTTGTTACCAAATTCTCTTGTAAGCAGACAACTTTTAACCCATTTCCGTTGGAGTAAATAAAGATCCAGAGTGTTAGGAGGCAGCCAGAGAGCATAGGAAAATAAAAACAATAGCGAAGGAGTGCCCTGCCCTTCTTTCCCAGCTCTTAAAAGAGTGGCTAACCTAGCATTCTTTCCCCATTATTCTGGCCACTTGATCAGACCACGGTCTTCTTAATCATTTCACAAACACTGTCTCACTGGACCGTAGAAGAGGGCTGAGGCAGCCTCAATTAAAAAGAAGAGGTAAAACTGGCCTCTGATTTTGGGTTCTAATGGGAACTCCGAGTGGTGAAGGCAAAGGCATTCTCCTATTGTGCAGGAAGCACCCCCTTTCATTAGAGGGACTCCTCTTAGGTGGATTTGGGCATTTAGCAGAGCAGAGTTTAGGCAGCAGTGACTGCAGATGACAGCAAAGCAGAAGGAGAGAGAAAAAGGTTCTTTCCTGCATATTGTCTCCTGCTCCTGAACAGTATTTGACATGATCAAAGTCAATAATCTTGTGAATTCCCGAGAGTACCAAAATCCGTGTACATTCTAAGCAGACCAGCAGGTATGTATTGTTCTGAATTTAGCATAAAAGTTAGAGCAGGTTTCTTTGAGGAATTTCCTGAGGACTTTTGTGATTTTTAAAACAGGCTATTTGGTAGTAGAAACTAGAAATTGGTGATGATTAAATAGAAAGTAGCTTTGATGGTGAAGAAACTTATATAATGAATGATCTGTTGCACAGTCATTTGGGAATGGTTCGATTGTTTAAGTTAAATGGTTGCCTTTGTGGTCTTCATACTGCGGTTTTTATAAAGCTAGCACAAGTTATATGAGTCCTGTTGGTAAAAGAAAAGCTTCATTTGGCACTGATAAGAATGAATAACTCATCATCATATTTAGCGCCATGTAACATACTAATCTAAGTAACCTTTTAACCACACAGAAGAAAGGGTTCTATCAGAATACACTAACAAACATTGCTGCGGTGAAAGTCAACAGCTACATAAAAATATTAAAATCTGGTAAAATGTTGCTCTCTGTGTCAATGTAGATAGTTTTGTTGTTGTTGATTTTAGAAATGCAAATTTAACTGTATAGAAGACTTACATGTGTGACCTGGTTTCTGATGAATATGCCTCTTATTGAGATGAAATTGATAGGTACTTTGATACAAAATTATGTAGTACTACAACAAAATACATCATAGTAAATTTCTGATATGAATTCCTTTAAGATAGTTTCTGTACCTTTTCCTTCTGCCTCTTTTCATATAAAGTGAGAAAATGGGATCTATTTTATGTAGAGAAAGACTGAGATGATCCATTGTAGAGCCCATGTGGCATCTAACCCAAATGATTAATTGCACATCATGTGTGACTCTTCCGAGGTACATTTGAGGTGTATTCAGAACATATGTAATAATCCTAGCATGTGTCCTTCTTGTGAGTTAAGAACTGTGGTAAGGATGAAAATAAAATGAAATTCAAGTGATAACAGTAATTTTATTATCATTATAATAATTAATATAATAATTATTATAGTTCAGAAACTCATAAATCTCTCCAATGTTTAGTAGCTTTCTTACTCTTTGGAGTACAGAAAACCAGTTCCACATAGATCTACGCATAAAACAATTCAGATCATTGAGGCAAAGATCATCTGGGTTCCTGGAACTTCCTGTTTAATCTACTAATCTCATAGCATCATTGCTTTCATTCCAAATATTTAGCCTCTGCTTGCCCTCCTCATGTTTTTCAGACCAGTTCATCAGTGTATTGTATTTTAGGCATTTTGGTTGCCTTCAATCTGTATACATTATGCAGAATCGGCACATGCGAAAGTAAACATTGTTTGTGGAATAATTAGAAAACTATTAGGCTTTTATGCTTATTATGATCAAATCGTTTCAGAGATTTTTTTAAAGCCACATGCATGCCATGAAGATAATTAACCTGCAGCTCATCCATGATTAAAATTACACACTAAGCTTGGTGATGTTTGCCCCATAAGCAATTAGAGTGTCATTTTAACCATCTCAGATACCAAAACGAATCTTGATTTTGTCATCAATCTGTGACGATCATTTTATGTTATAAGCTTATCACTTCCTTTTTGACTTGGCAGACAAGATTAGATTTGATTACAGTAAGGGCATTACTGAGATAGTCTTAATATTTAGTAAGCCTGTGACCTTCAATGACATCTACCTTCTAAAAGAACTTTTGAAAGGAATTTCTAAAACACTCCATAGTATAGGTGAGCCCAATCTTCTTCCTTTTTGCCATAGCTCTTGGCCACTGTGTAGGCTGTATCAGCATGCAGGGGTGGAGGAGGTGTCAGGACAGAGATTCAGACTATCTGCAAGAACAGATGTACTTTGCAGTGTAATATGGAACACCCAGTCTTCTTGTTTTGGAAATCTGTCATGATGTGTGAGTGTTTTGATTCTTTTAAAGTAAGAGGCTGTTCGCCTTGAAGTTATGGGTCCCTTCGATTTTTAGATTTGAGAGGTTTGCTTACCTGCTTCAAAAAATCAAGACACTGCCTATGTCATAGGCCAAAAATAAACACCCAAGTTTCAGCTGTTGTGTACAGTGCCATCATTCTGCAAACCAAGTGATCTGCCGGACTCAAAGCAGCTTAGCTGTAATCATACTGCACTTACAGAGGCTGAAGTTTACACGTGGAGACATTCACACTCATGTGTGCACACACCCACATAGAAGAAGACACTTTTTACCCACATATGCTTAGCCTTCTCCTGGCATTTACCTTTACACCAGAAACAGATACGGCTTTTATAGAGTGACTCTTGTCCCAAAGGAAGAATATGATCTAGGAGGACTACTGAAAAGAAAAAAGAAACTTTTAAAAATGAAAATATTGAAGGATTTTCATCTAGAGTGCTTGCACAAGGCTGACTAAGCCAGGGAGAGGTTTGGTGAGGCCTTGGTTGAAAGATGGGCAAGTCACTAGGACTGATAGCGTCAAATGGTATTTGAAATGATGTTCAGTACATATTGCAGTTTAAAAAAATGAGTGTATATGATTGTCCCCTAGGATTATAGAAGTGGTTGAAGTAAATATTAATTTCTATCCTGTTTCCCATTGAGGTGACTGAAGTATGGGGAAGAATGGCGATTGGTGCTTAATCAGGGCCAGCAAGATACCTGCTGAGACCCTTTGCACAGGGAAGATTTGTAGTAAGCTCATTTACAGGCAAAATGAAAATCAGAGAAGCGTCTGGCCTGCACTGCCTGGGACTGTAATATTTCTCAGTTTAAAGCTCCTTCATTTGTTGGTCTCTCTCCCATACCCACCTCCCCTCTCTAGTCACTACCTAATAGAGTGAAGGTAAATAAATTAAAAAAAACAGGAAGCAAAAAACGCTGTCATTTGTACTGTTCATCCCTTCCTGCTGTTTCATATGAAAGTCCTTTACATTATACTAGGATAGACTAGATTTTAAAGTCTTTATATCCAGCGCATGCTGTTTCAGAAAGGAGGAATGAAAAATAACAGGATTACTACTACAAATTTGGGTTTCATGTGAATGCTCATGGCGGTTTCAAAACACCTCAGCAATGTATGTAGGAGCACCCGTGATAGCTATCTATATCGTTTTGTTCCATTTATACATAGTCGGTCTGTGATAGATAGGCATGATGGTTTTAAGGTTCCCCCTCAACTTTTTAGATAGTCAAGTTTACAGCAGCTGTGAATTAGTGATGGGCTATTAGTGAGCTGTGTCATTATTTAATAAAAATGGTTTCTCTCACCTTATTTTTTATCCAGGTCCCTGACAGGCTGGATGAAATGAGATCCCCATGTAGCAATTGCCATGGAAACCTGTGACTCTCCTCCTATCTCAAGGCAGGAAAATGGGCAGAGCACATCAAAGCTATGTGGAACGACACAGCTTGATAATGAGGTGCCAGAGAAAGTTGCAGGGATGGAGCCTGACAGGGAAAACAGCTCCACAGATGACAACCTGAAAACGGATGAGCGCAAAAGTGAAGTCTTGCTGGGTTTCAGCGTGGAGAATGCAGCTGCCACTCAGGTCACCTCAGCGAAGGAAATACCCTGCAACGAATGTGCCACTTCTTTTCCCAGTTTACAGAAATACATGGAACACCACTGCCCTAATGCCCGCCTTCCTGTCCTGAAGGACGAGGAGAGCGAAACCAGCGAGTTAGAGGACAGTGACGTGGAAAACCTAACAGGGGAGATAGTTTACCAGCCTGATGGGTCAGCATATATAATTGAGGACTCCAAAGAAAGTGGGCAGAATGCACAGACAGGGGCAAACAGCAAACTCTTTTCAACAGCGATGTTTCTGGACTCCCTGGCATCTGCTGGAGAGAAGAGTGATCAGTCTGCTTCTGCACCTGTGTCTTTCTACCCACAGATCATCAACACTTTTCATATCGCTTCATCCCTCGGGAAACCATTTACAGCCGATCAGGCTTTCCCAAATACCTCAGCATTAGCAGGAGTTGGTCCTGTGTTGCACAGTTTCCGTGTCTATGATCTCCGACACAAGAGAGAGAAAGACTATCTAACCAGTGACGGCTCAGCCAAAAACTCCTGTGTGTCCAAAGATGTCCCTAACAATGTGGACTTGTCCAAATTCGATGGTTGTGTTAGCGATGGGAAGAGGAAACCTGTTTTAATGTGTTTCTTGTGTAAATTGTCTTTCGGTTATATCAGGTCGTTTGTAACCCACGCTGTGCATGATCATCGGATGACTCTCAATGACGAGGAGCAGAGGCTCCTCGGTAATAAATGCGTCTCCGCCATAATACAGGGGATTGGCAAAGACAAAGAACCTCTTATAAGCTTTCTGGAACCAAAAAAATCCACTTCTGTTTATCCCCATTTTTCTACTACAAACCTCATAGGACCTGATCCAACCTTCCGCGGTTTATGGAGCGCTTTTCATGTTGAAAACGGTGACTCTTTGCAGGCTGGCTTTGCCTTCTTGAAAGGAAGCCGGAGTCCTTCGAGCTCAGCAGAACAGCCGCTGGGGATCACCCAAATGCCAAAGGCTGAAGTGAATCTGGGGGGGCTGTCTAGTTTAGTAGTGAACACCCCAATTACCTCTGTCTCCCTCAGCCACTCATCATCTGAGTCTAGCAAGATGTCAGAGAGCAAAGACCAAGAGAACAACTGTGAAAGGCCAAAAGAAAGCGCCATCTTACACCCAAATGGGGAGTGCCCTGTTAAAAGTGAACCCGCTGAACCAGGAGATGAGAATGAAGAGGATGCATATTCCAACGAACTCGATGATGACGACGTATTAGGCGAACTCACTGATAGTATTGGTAACAAAGACTTCCCTCTCTTAAACCAAAGCATTTCTCCTTTATCATCCAGTGTGCTAAAATTTATTGAAAAGGGTACCTCGTCGTCCTCCGGGACTGTTGCTGATGACACAGAGAAGAAAAAACAGACTTCTGCCGGAAGGAACAGTGGCAGTGTTACTAATAGCTACAACATTGGTAGCAAGGACTTTGCAGATGTAAGTGCCAGTAGAGATGGTGCCACAGCAGCTCACGCCAGCGAAACAGCCCGGGGAGATGATGACAGCTCAGCTACTCCACACCAGCATGGCTTCACCCCGAGCACACCTGGTACACCAGGTCCTGGAGGAGATGGCTCCCCAGGCAGTGGCATTGAGTGTCCAAAGTGCGACACGGTTTTGGGGTCCTCGAGGTCTCTTGGTGGTCACATGACTATGATGCACTCGAGGAACTCATGTAAAACCCTGAAATGTCCCAAATGTAATTGGCACTACAAATATCAGCAGACTCTGGAGGCCCATATGAAGGAGAAGCACCCCGAGCCAGGTGGCTCTTGTGTTTATTGTAAGACTGGACAGCCTCACCCCAGGCTTGCCCGGGGAGAGAGTTACACGTGTGGCTATAAACCCTTCCGTTGTGAGGTTTGTAACTACTCTACCACTACCAAAGGCAACCTCAGTATTCATATGCAGTCTGACAAGCACCTGAACAATGTTCAGAATCTCCAAAATGGCAATGGCGAGCAGGTGTTTGGCCACTCTGCCCCAACCCCCAACACCAGCCTTAGTGGCTGTGGAACACCCTCCCCGTCCAAACCCAAACAGAAGCCCACCTGGCGGTGTGAGGTTTGTGACTACGAAACCAACGTGGCGAGGAACCTCCGGATTCACATGACCAGCGAGAAACACATGCACAACATGATGCTTCTGCAGCAGAACATGAAACAGATTCAGCACAATCTGCACCTGGGCCTGGCCCCGGCCGAGGCTGAGCTTTACCAGTACTACCTGGCTCAGAACATTGGCCTGACCGGAATGAAGCTGGAAAATCCAGCAGACCCTCAGCTCATGATTAACCCATTCCAGCTGGACTCAGCTACAGCCGCTGCTTTGGCACCAGGACTTGGTTAGTACTTCCTGTTCCTCACTGTTGTCAGTCTTGAATCATATTATCACGTGGCCTCTCGTGAGGGAGCAGTGACAAACTGGGGACAGGTCACTAGAAAGGGCCTCCTCTTAAAATGCATTGGCAAACTGTCTCTTGTTTCGACTTCAAAGCTAAATTAGCTTCTGAGACGAAAGGGTTAAGGGATTAGTGATAGCATAGAAGAAGTTAGCAAATATTGTCCACATTTGATAGGTCCATTAATAAATGTGAATTTACATAACTTGGTTACCATCATTAGCCATAAGCTTGACAGAATTTGCAGGTTCAGTTTGAGTGATTATTTTCCAAGATATCAAACTTGAGGCACCATGATTTCAATTAAATATTCTTGAAAAATATTTTAATGCCTGTGATTGCTCATAATTAAACCTACAATAATACCACTCATTACCTCATCCAGGTATAAACAACCAGTGCAGAGTGAGATAAATCCCATGGAGCTTTAAGACAAATGGGGAAATAACAATTAGTGTTTCTGTAAGTTTATCTAGGCTCTTAAATCACACACATGTGACTGTTTTGTTATGGTATTGATCAACTTTCTTGTTCTGGAAAATACAAATTTCAGAATGACATCATTGTGCCCAGTAGGAGTAATTAAAGCTATCTGATGAGGGAATTTAGAAGTTGAAAGGGATGATTGTAATTGATCCTGATTCAATCCTATTACAGCTTTTTATAGTGTAAGCTCTAGAGAAAGCACATTCCTCATCAAGACTTTATTTTACATTCTTTTGTGTGTGCTGTGTTTTCTAGTCTCTATTTTTCCTTTTAATTTTTCTTCCTGTAGTAAATAATGAGCTGCCGCCTGAAATCCGGCTTGCCAGTGGTCAGCTAATGGGTGATGACCTGTCCCTCCTTACTGCAGGAGAGCTGTCACCTTATATCAGTGACCCGACGCTGAAGCTATTCCAGTGTGCTGTTTGCAACAAATTCACCTCTGACAGCCTGGAGGCCCTAAATGTGCATGTGAACAGCGAGCGCTCTCTCCCTGAAGAGGAATGGAGGGCTGTAATTGGAGATATCTACCAGTGCAAGCTCTGTAACTACAACACACAGCTCAAAGCCAACTTCCAGCTCCACTGCAAGACTGATAAGCATATGCAGAAATACCAGCTGGTGGCCCACATCAAAGAAGGGGGCAAAAGCAATGAGTGGAGGTTGAAGTGCATTGCCATTGGCAACCCTGTTCACCTCAAGTGTAATGCCTGTGACTACTACACCAACAGTGTGGATAAATTACGTCTGCATACCACCAATCATAGGCACGAGGCGGCCCTGAAACTCTACAAGGTAAGCAGTGCCATCCATTTTCATTGGTGCAGAATAGAAAAGGGCATTAACCATTTTAGAATTTGGAACATAGAGAGGCAAGGAGAGGGCAGGTATAAGGGTCACGATGCACAATTCCTGTTACCGTTCCTAAAGGTGTATGGAATACACAGCAGTGAAAAGAAGGGATTTGCTCCTTGCCCTATTTCCACCTATCTCAGGGGCATAGATGGCTTCACTGGCTTCCTGCAATAGAATAAATTTTTCTGGATAGTGTCATTGTGAAAATAGTACTTTAAAGTTATGTTTTATTAATTGTTTTTACAAAACAAAAATATAGTGAAACTAAGTGTTAATAGAGGCAGGAGCAGAGGACACAACCGGTAGCTATACTGTAAATGTAACATTTGTTTGGTGATAAGCAAGAAAGACCCAAACAGGAAGGAGGTCTCTGTGTGTGTGCTCTGCTGTAAAATGTAAAATAAACCACATCTTCCTCAGCACCAGTTGGAAGTCTCTACAAGGAAACTCTCTTGTTCTTTTGCTTGATTGTTTTGCCAACTAGCCAGGCCTCTTCTCCGCCCAAAAGGGTGTGGCAGACATAAATATGCACTTAAGATGACAAGTACCCTATTATCTTGGCTGAGAGAAACTAGACAGATGTTATTCATATGTGATAGTGATCAGCAGCAGCATGTATTGCACAACTCGTCCTGATGTGTTCTGAACCCTAATGATGGAAGAATGTATTTTCTGTAGTTAGTTCACTGGATTGCCTTGATCGTCTTGGTTCCTGTACAAGCGTAGCACATTCATTTCTATGATGAATAACTTGGTTACTTATTAAAAAAAACTTCTTTTGTCTAGAGGATATTAAAATTCAGAAAATATTGCAAACCATTAGTCATTGTAACAAGCTCTAAATATGATTACAAAATCTATTTTGCAAGTGTTATCTATTGATTTATACTAGAAATCAGTGATAACTATACTATCAAGAGTCAACCAACAATTATAGTACCTATAGCTTTTCTAATGCTATTTAAAATTGCACACCCAACAGCTAAGGCAGATGTGGCCATCTGGGTTAGACTCGGGAATTTTTATTTGGATTGGTTTGGTACTGTGCTCTTGGGTTGTTCCTGTTTAAATTTTAGGTAGATGTTACTATGCACAAAAACCTCCAGACTCAGTGTGAGAATTTGTAACATTGTTCCTGCAATATTGGCACTCTGTGGATCGATAATGAAAGCATTAGATTTGGGCTGTTCAGTTTGTGGGCAGTGCAGGCCCTAATGTAAGATGGAGCACTTCTACCTCAATGTTATTGAAAATATAATATAAAGGATTAATTGTATTATAATACATGAGTTTTGCAGCAACAGTTGACAACTGTTCAATTGCCTACTTCTTTTTTTCCTGTTGATACCTGACCTATTAAAAGTTTTAGAATACCTAGGAGAAAAAAAATAAACATTAAGTTTGTATAAATAATAGATTTAGACCCTGGGAGCTATATAGAATATTCATGAACTGTGTTTATATTCACACAGTTCCTCTAACACTTTAAATTAACATGTTGTGCATAGGAAATATAAATGTTAGATTTTTCTATTTTATTGCTCTCAGATGGGAGCTGAGTGAAAGGGAGAGTGTTATTGTTTATATTCTTAAAAAGGGTTATTTAGTCAAACTGTCTGATAATTCTTCATATGTTGATAGGTGGGGTGTGTGTGTGTGTGTGTGTGTGTGTAAATTCATGCAATTCTTTCTATAAGTATGAGTTGGTCACCTTATTTCTGCAGGGCCATTTACAAAGTCCAGGGTTCAACTTGAAGTTCCTTTGGAGGGACAGTTGGGTCTTAAATTCAAATCGATAAAGACCAATTATGATAAATACTTGACTCTAAAGAAGACTGTAATACTATGAGCACATTCTGTCCCACAAACATAAAATTCATAGTTATTTTAAAGATTATGTAAGACATATAATGTGTCCTTTCTGGTTATGTATCCCTTAATTACCTAACTATATCCAATATAGTGCTTAAATAAGGTCAGCAGACAAAGTTATTATGTAAAACATTGAATTAAATTCAAAGAATACCAAACATATTTGAGTACCGACCCTGTTATTGACAATTCAACTTTTTTTGCATAGTTCTAGAAATAGTCAGAAAAAAACACTCCCAAGTATGTATTGAGCATGCTATTTCCAAACTCAATTCAAAAACAATGTGATTCAGACATAGAACACTTCAAGCACTGCGATGAAGAGATTAGCTTGGCCGGTTTGTCTCAGCAAAATAAAATTGATTCATAAGTAACATTAACTGCTTTTAAATGAGAACCTAAAAATTGGGTCGGGCCTGGAAAAAAATCATGGTTTATCATATGGCTTAAATATTAAAATTAGACATAAAATAGTTGCAGAGTTAATAACTAGACAATAATCTTCTCTATAAAATTTATTTCCATTAAGAGTTTAATTTGCACCATTTTACATTGTGACTTATTTAGACATTAGAGGAATGTGGCAAGTTACATTTGTAAGGCAGATATGGAGCTACAAGGAAGCAGCTTTGCTCATTATTGACAACATATTGATTCATAGCACTCTAACCATGGTGACGTGTCAGTTCAGTCTGAATAAAACACTCTACTCATGGTGTTGTCAAGCCGGAAAAGCACCCCCTGAAAGAACTATGTGCTTTATTCCGCTTAAGGAGGTTAAAAGTTAAAGGTCAAGGGTTAGTGTGAAAGCATCATCTGCCGAGCTTCTTAACTTTAAACTGATCAATTTAATGAAAATCTGTTTTACAGATGTTGTTTTAATGTATTTGGCAGGATTCAGTCAGATTTAACATTAGACGAGGGGTAGTAAAAATTATTTTTTTATTTGACCAGAAAAACACCTCTCCTTTTATGTTTAAGGTAGATGGCTTGTGGTCTATAGTATTTTGGCAAAGAACCCAGAGGCAGAATGTGTTGATGATATTTCCATATGGACCCCCCCCAAAAAAAGAAAGAAAGACAAAAAAAATAAAAGAAAAACCATATGTCTATGGCTAAGGATGACTGAAAAAAAAACTGTGTTCACTTTGGTATAGTATTACTTTCCTTAGATTGTCCTGAAAAGTAACTCTGTTATTCAAAAATCTTCCTCATTTTTTCAAGAGATGGTCTATAAAGTTCTAATGAAACCTTAACTTGACATATTTTTCATCCACAAACTTTAATGATGAAGGAAAACTGATCAAGGAAAATGAGACAGAAAAGGAAAATTATACATTGCCCTTACTCTTTCCAGGTAGGGCCTGGATGAGTATTTAAAGTGAGCCTACATAATGCTAAGTGTGCAGAAAGTTAAAACTGGTTAATGTCCATATACATGCATGTGTAAAAACATAACAGAGCTAATTTAAGAGAGCTAATTTACTAGGCTGCGTTCTATTTTTTTTTAATTTCATGCTCTTATATTCTCTTAAAAGTTTTAGTGAATTGCTTTTTCCCTGCTGGGTCCTTACTAAATGTTTGTATGATGTAATGAACTAATGAATCAACCAACGAGTGTATTAAAGGACCTCCTTAACTATCTCTCAGCCTTCATTCTGAAAATGCATTGTAATTTGCTCTGCTTCTTAAGTGAGCCCTGGCATTTTCTGAGGAGTCCAGTGGAAAGTTGTAATGACAACCACTTAGCATTATACAGGAAAGTTAGAACTATCAAGGAAGGCTTGGGCAATAGTCCAAAATACGCTGGCATATGTTATTGGCTCTATGAGGCTGGCTTTTCTGGCCAGCCTTGACTTAACCATTTCCCTGTGTGAACCATGCCCACGCTTAGCTGTCTGTGTCCTCAAACGGCCCTCTTCCTGTGTGAATGTGTGAGTGTTCACAACTTTTCTGGTTCAAAGCCAGAAGCTTAACTACTTGAACTACTTTTCCTCCCTGCCTGTCTGACTTCCTCACTGCTGGTTTGCTATTCGGATCTCACAAAGGCTAAAAGCACGCAAGCACTAGCCTGTCTCCATAGTGAGTAGTGGCAGACACTCAAGATTATTCCTAGGTACTTATAGGGTGACATAGACCCAAGGAATAGTTTTCAGTTTTACTTTTCATTTATGATTTAGATTAAAGAAAAGATCCAGGCTAAGACCTAAAACTGAAGGTGAGGGGAGGAGGGACAGTGAAAGAGAATTCAGTAGACACAGTGAGGAAAGCATGCGCGGAGAAAACAAGCAATGGAATGATTGGTCTAGCCTGCCCTGTGCTGCTGTTACTACTAGAAAATACTGAATGCTTTGAAGCTATCGGTGAGCCACAGGTAATTTTATAGCCAGACGCCCAAGTCAAATATACCAGCTATGTAGTGTGTTAGTCAGTGACATCGTCATTCTTGTGTGATGGTGAAAGTGCCCAGAAGATGGTCCAGTGCGCAGTGGCATGGAGATCATGTGTAAAGGAGATTGCAATACGGGTGTGCTCTGAGAAATCCACACAGGTTCTTCTTATTCTTATCCTAGGCATTTGTTTAGATGAAGAAAGCTGTTTAAAGAGATAAATGAAAGCTATTCTTTTCCCTGACTAAACATTAACCTGAATATGGAAATATTTTTGTACTTTTTGTATTAGTTTCACATTAATGTTCATTTCAAGGTTGAAAAGCAGTGTGAAATTTAATTCCAGTTGTGCAGTTTTGTTTGTGAGTAATCACAATTCAAATTATTCCATTGTATTTTCATATTAAAAGACAGGCAGAGGTTGAAAAAAGTCATTTCTGCAGTAAAACAATCCATGTTGCATAATACTTAGAACTAATAAATACACAGATCAATTAAAGAGGAACTGGTTAACTAATAGCAACTAATAAATCAAGCGTGTTTTTAGATCACATGCTAATTGGCTGGCCCTCCCAACTGTACAGCCTTCTGTTTCTAGCATGACGTTGGCTGAACCATAGTTACGTGCAAAGCAGGCTACTTCGGCACAAATGTGGACTTCTGTCACTGTGTTCGTGTGGCCAGTACAGAGTGCATTGTGAGCTGAGAAGTTGGTTTTCACCTCCAAAGTAAGAAAAATAACCCCAAAGTTATTAAAGATAAACAAATGGATACATATTAATCCCTGCAGAGGTCCATTTAAGCCAAGCTTATTATATCTCGGTCAAGGTAAATAAAATAATGTTACTGTGAGAGATTGTTATTAAACCTAGGCAGAATTTTGTAAAAAAAGAAAATGTGTCGTCCGGTCCCTTGTGTCTTTATTTTCCCTAACCAGAGCTCCTGTCGTTTGTCTACGTGTACGATGCTGCTCTGCTTCTCACCCAGATCTGCTCATGGAAGTACCTCATGTTGCAAGATTAGCTAGTTTCCTAAGCAATTCTAAGGAAGCATTCTTAATTTTTTTTAATTAATGGGGGAACAGGAAATTCTATAAAAACAGAGAAGCTTCTGTTGTAAATGACTCTGTTCTTTTTCAGAATGATGTGTTGTTAATGTATTCGCTTATCTTGGAAGAATTTCTACGTTAGCGAGGGTGGAGATGGATCAGGACTGAGGGACTCAGCTGGGAGTCAGGGCTAGGAAGAAAGTTCCCTTTGCTAAAGCTCCTTTCATTCACTGCTTGTGAATACATCCACCCCAGGCACACACAGCACGGCTGCTGCCTCTGTACAACCCCCCCTCAGAAACCCGGCCAGGCCAGCAGCTTGGCACTACCCTTAGTGCCAGGTCCCAGGAACACGCCCACTTGCACTTGGTGATTCACTCATTTCTGTCTTTTGTCCTCATTCTATCTAACCTGGAATGTTGGTACATTTTATCCCAAAACATCAAATGGCTTATTCATGACTTGTCCTAAGTTTGCTTAGGTAAACCAAACAAAAGTGTTGTCCCGTAATTGTGCACTCTCACGCAGATATCCTTGGCTCCCTGTTTCTGTCCCTTTCCCAAGGAGCTGGTCTGCAGTTGCAGTGCTCAAAGGGCGCGGGGCTGGCTCACAGCAGTGCAACCACAGTCATATGTTAGGCAGGCCTCATACTGCTGAAAGGGTCTTGGCCTGGGGTAGAGTGAGGAGGAGCTGGCATGTGCATAATGACCACAGTTCTGCTTCCAGAACATCTGGCCTTCCCAAGCCCTACTGCAGATGCTTTACCAAGTTTGCTTCGAGTCTGCACCTATGCTGAGGGGGAACTCACACAAGATGTGGAGATGTATTCGTTTGTCAGACAGTCCGTGCATTAGAGGCGATTTCTTCTCTCACTGTCAGTGGCTTTTAGGAGAGCTTGAGAGGATATGATTTATTTAAAAAGCGAATCAGGACCACGGAGGTATAGCAACACCTCACCATTAGGCGGGTTTTCACAGACTCCATAATCTAGGTGTATCGATTGATGCCGACACAGGGTCGTAGCTTCATCTGCAGAGTAGCTAGATGATATGCTGCTTCTTGTCTCCAATAATTAGGGAAGCGTTTATTGAGCACTTACTGTGTGTCAGACTTTGAATAGAACTGCATGGGGAGTGTGTCCATTAATGTGGTGAATGATGAACCGGCTTCCTAAGTGCTGCACAGACACGGAGTTTTCTGAGTCTGTGTTTTCAAACACTACTCTTTACAATTGTAAGTTAAATTTGGACCCAGGGACATTCATAAAAATTACAAATTTCCTACTGTTTTTAACCATGCTTAGTCCAGAGTCTGAATGTGCCGGCTATCTTGAATTGTCCATAGACACACTATAGTACTGTTTGTGTTTCTTGACAGACTCTCTATTGCATAACATTTTTTCATCTATTTAAGATGAGAATTATGTTAAAAATTTTAATGCAAAAAGAGTTTTCCTTGGTTGACATATTCATAGTTATTTCTCAAATACAGCATGCTGTTGCTATGTGTTGTTTAAAAAAATGAAGAAAAACCAGGAAGAATGTCCAGTTACAGCCTGAATCAACCCTTCTACAGAATCAGGATGATGCTTTACTATGAACCCTGAAAACCATGTAAATACAGTTTATACAGCAGTCAGTGAAAGTTCTGCCTGAACGTTCGTTCATCATCATGTTGACTTGTTACACAGTTATCAGAACAGATGAGTTATACACAGAAGTATTTTGTTTCATTTGACTAAATAATATTTAATTAATATTCTGATGCTTTGTGAGCCATGGTGACACACACTTAGAATGCCAGGACTTGTGGGACTGAGGTGGGAAGGTCATGAGTTTAAGCCCAGCCTGGTTCATGGTAAGATCCTCTTGTGGGGAAGGAGATGAAAGGAAACAAATCCTGTTATGTCTAGGGATAAGGAAAACTAGGATTGTAGCATATATAATATGTTTTATATACTGTTTATATGTACAATGTACATAGAAAAGTATGTGGTAATAGATTCACCTAAAGCCTATCAATGGAAATATTTGATAGCATAGAATATATATTGGCCTCTCATATTTGAAAAGGACAAAGTATTGGGGTTACATTTGCGTCTGATGTATGTACTTCTTAGTGGACAAAGCATGGGGGTAAAACATCTGTACTAACACATCCACACATACATTGATAGAGGCCAGAGGTATACATCAGGTGTCTGACCCTGTTGCTCTCAACTCTTATTTACAGAAATAGGGTCTCTCGCTGAACCTGAAGTTCATGGATTCAGCTAAGCTGACTGGTAAATGAACTTCATGGATTCTCCTGGCTCAACCCTCACCATTCTCCAGTGCTGGGGTTACAGGCACACACCATCATGCTAGGCTCTGTATGTGGATGTGAGGAATAGAAACTTAGGTCCTTATGTTTGTGCAACAGGCATTTTAGAGACTGAGCAGCCTGTTCAGTCCCCCTCATGCAATTTTTAAGAAAATACAGAGGAAGTATATGGCTGAAGTATTATATACCTGGATATTTGATGAAAAAATTAATGAAAAGCAAGGATGACTGTGAAAAGACAGACCCAATTCTATGATGACACCAGTTTTGGAGAAATCCTTTTAAAAATTTGTAATATTGATTTTTTTTCATTTGTGACTATGTATTCTGTCACAAGAGATCTTCATTTAATGGTGGAGTTGGCAGTTTGCTGTCTCTGTGTGATTGATGGTATATATTGGGGCGTCTCTTTCCAAAAACACACTTTCTCCTGGTTCCAGATGGTCTATTGACAATGAAGCCACATTGAGATTTTATTGTTCTATTTTTTGCCTTTTACAATAGCACTGCTTTTTGAAGAAAGAACATGTACTGACCAGAACTGTCAGTTAAATGCTACATGTCCATTGTCTCATCACTCTTCCAAGTAATTCTACATGATTATTCCCATTCAAGTGTATATGGAGACCTAGAATCAGATTGAGGTTTTTCAGGTCTTCACAGAAAGGGAGGTGCTGGTCTTGAGTTGTCACTCTGTGTGTTTTCGGCCCAGGGCCGTCGAACTTGCAGAGATCCTATCAATAAACAAACCTTCTTTATATTTGAAGACAGCAAAAGCAGGGAAGGAAAGCAGAGAGGCTGATGCCTGATAAACTTTACCACTGTGTCTTCAATATCATCATGTTGGGTAGCATTTTCAGGTCTCTAAACCAGCAGATTTCCTAAAAGTCTAGGCAGGGAGAGTGGGAACTGACCAGCGGGCCTGGATACGTGAATGCCACGTGCTGAAAGGACACTTTTAAACCAGTGATCAATTATCCAGGAGGGGAAACTGGTAGTTAAGTGGTCACCTGAGTATTTCTTGTCACAATGGAATTCTTTTGCTTTCAGCAACTTCCTTGGATTGGCATGTTTGTGTGCTTGGTGTATTGAACAGGATTGACTAATCGAATATTTATCACTTTTAGAGCTGGAGCTTACAGGGACTGCTGGTTAAGCCCCTTTTGGAGGCTGCATTACTTCATTCAGGTCACCAGGGAAGCCCAGCAGTCATGCATTAATGATTCCCCACTGGCCCTGCAGAGGAGATGGTGGAATGTGCCTCTGTGATCATTCAGGGGCAGCTGCAGCAGTCATTCAACCAGAGGCTGAGCCACAGCTCTCTTTTTCCGAACAACTTCAGAACTCCTGGAGGAGGCCTGAGCACATTTAACCTATTAGAAATGTTTAAAATATCCTGTGGTTTTGATTCTTAATTTCATACTTTTATATTTCATTTCTTACTTTGAACCTTGTATGTTTTTGTGGACCTCATTTATCAGACCCTACCTTCTGCTCTTCCTCTTTCCTTTCTATTTTACCTTGAGTTCAGCTTTTTGGTGTTGGTCTTCATTTTATTTAAAGAGTCCTAGGACTGTACCTCCCATGTATGTTGAGGAACAACCTCTTTTCTCTTCAAAATTTTGCCAAATATTTTGCTGTGAACCTCAGTGTCATGCTAGAACTTACATTGGCTGGTCATGGAGATACTTGGAAACTTTAACCTGACTACTTGACCCAGTGAGATTTGTTTGGTCATTCACATTGATGTTGCTGATCACAGTTGTTAATAAGATGTCCTTTATTGGAAAGTGAGATTGGTCTGCGTTTTAGAAGGACAGACTTGTTACTAATGGTGAAGTCTCTGTAGCGGGTGTGTGAAAAGCAGGTAAGGACATCTTAGTAACGATATTGGGTGTGTTTTTCAAAGACATATTTCTAACTGTCAATCTGGTAACCTTGGGGATAACACTAGCTCTTTGAGGACATAAATTCTCAGGGACTGAAATCATCCAGTGTTCAAATGTGAGATATTGGGTAGCAAGCGTAATTGCCGTCACCTCTGCAGTAGTGTGCCAGCCACTTTTGTCTACATGTGTGCAGCCCTCACCAGAACTTTTCTACAGAATTATTAATGATGTTCTTTTAAAGATTCAAAGCCTAAATGGGAATTATTTCAACATCAGAGTCTGTTGTTTAGAGTTTACTCTGTTGGTGGATTTATGTTACACAATAATTGAAAAGGCTGAAAACTTTTTTGTTTACAATGTAATGTTAAATACTACTGTCCTTTACTAAGAGGTCTTCCAATATCTTTTGAGAAATAACTGATGAAGTCAAGTCCTGTCATCATTATCATCATCACTACCATAGCAATGAGGAATGGTATTCTCTAGAGTGGAAGGGGCTTCAAGGAAAAAAATACTATCTCATTATTGGATTCTTGTTTGTTTCATTTTTGTTAAAAAAATCAAATAACTAAGACAGAAATTGTTTGCTACATAGAAGCATTGAAATTTTCAGTGATGACTGTTCCTTCAAACTCTTCTCCCAGTCTGGAGCAAGCTTTTTTGTTGGCCACCAGCTCACAAGCAAGGACATGGAGACTTTTTATTAATTATGGAAATTTGACCTTTAGCTTAGGCTTGTCCCCAACTAGCTCTTGTAACTCAAATTAATCTGCTTCTATCACATGGCATTTTAGCTCTGCCCCATCTGTAAGTCCGACTTGTTCTTTATCTCATGGCATCTCTTATGCATCTTGATTGTCTCTTCTTCCTCTCTCTGCCTAGAAATCCCACCTATCTCTCCTGCCTAGCTATTGGCTTCAGCTTCTTATTACACCAATCACAGCAACACATCTACATACCATGTACAAATATTCCATAGCACAGTCTCATAAACAAATTCTTTAAAAATAGATGTAAGGGTTTTATGATTTGAATCTGGTGTCTAATATTCTGAATGCCTGTTCCCCAAATGATGGCACCTTGTTAAGAGACATTAAGATGTGATAGTTGACTAAATGAGGAAGGTGGGTCCTTGAAGAATGTATTATCTTTGAACACTTCCTATTGCTGTTTCTGCCTTCTGTCCCACCCTGATGTGAACTCAACTGCTTCATCATGCCTTTTCACCATTGATGGGCTTGAACTCCCTCTATGTCTGTGAGGTAAAAGAAATCTTTCCTCCCACAAGTCATATTCATCTAGCATTTTGGCTGTAATAATACAAAGTTAGCCAACCCAAAAGGAAATTTAAAAATAGCCTTTCTTCAGAGTAGTAAGTCAGTCTTTGATCTGCTTAATTTCATAAGTATTGGAAAACATAAAATGGCCCTTCTGAAGACCTTTTTAGACTTAGAACAATTTTTTTAATGTTTAGGTAGAAGTATTTGTGCCTTTAACTCATACATCAGCAAGTGACTTAATTTCCCAACTGCCCAAGTTTTTCTGTTTTTACTTA
Organism: Ellobius talpinus; assembly: GCA_001685095.1. Lineage (NCBI taxonomy): Eukaryota > Metazoa > Chordata > Mammalia > Rodentia > Cricetidae > Ellobius > Ellobius talpinus. The sequence continues at coordinate 35,410 of LOJH01000691.1, forward strand.
GATGTGTGTTTCAAAAACAGATTGGCGTGTATCATCGTTTCCTATAAGCACTTGTAGTATGTACTGTGTCTCTTTATCCATTCCCTTTGGGGCAATGGCTGCTCCTTTAGTGACAGCAGTTTTATAATTTTAAAACAATGGATACAGAAGCAATTCATGAGAATCAAATATACATATTAATACGTTTGTACTATTTTCCAAATGAGCAATTTAGTTCTTTCAGTGAATGAAAAAAAGTGCATATATTTAGGATCAGATGTGTAAGGTTGTTAAAAAAAAGATAAAAATAAGATGAAAATTATACTTTATTTGATATTTCCTATATATATTCATGAAGCTCTACTTAAAAGTACATTACTCAAATCCTGTAGCAAAGTGTTTGTGTGTGTGAGAGAGTTCTCTGTATGAAAATGTGTAAATTTATGAAGATCATGAGTTAATCAGTAATTTCCTACATTTTGTTTTGAAGTAGATGGCAGGAATTTCTTCCTGTACACTGTGTTTTTGACCTTAGGGATAATAAGCCTTTGATGATAGTGTGCAGGACTTGGCAGCAAGTACGAAGTGGTTCCGAATGTACACATGACTAATCAAAGGTTCAAGGAGCACTGTAAGATTTGGTGAAAGTGATAGGTTCTCTAAAAAACTAAATGGCACCACTAATGGAAAATGGAACCTTCCCGCCATAAAGAAGCAGATCCTGAATTTAGTCTTGGAGAAAGTTGTTTTCACACAAGCATTTGCACTAAATCTCTTAATTTCTTTTCTTTTTTTCTTTTAAAGTAAGAGATTCTCAATTTCATGTCTACATAGTTAGGACTGTATTCTTTTTTTGGTCTGAAAATAACATATTTCACAAGATACTCAGAGGTATTGAAACCCATGCACTCAGACATCCATACAACATCTTAAATTGATCACTGTGGTTAATCACCAAAGAAGGCAGTAATCTTAATGTTTAGGCTTGCAATTATTGTGGAAACGGTGACAAATGACCAATGAAAATTTTTATGTTTTAGCAGAAAGAAAGGTAATTTATGTCTCAAATTCTAGTAGGTTCAGCTTGTGAAGAACACTGAGTCTTGCCTCAGCTTTACTGTGCCTGTTGGCTTTTAAAATTTTTTATTAGTAGTAATTGTAAGGACTTGATTGAGATGCAATTCATACTCTGTGCATTTCATCTATTTAAAATGCAATTGAATAATATTTAAAATATTCGCAGAATTATGTAGCCATCATTATAATTGACTCTTGAACATTTTCCTCAGCTGAAAAGGAAATCTTGTACTAATTTAGTTGCCCACAGCCATCCCGAACTCTCACTCCGATGGCACTAGGCAACAGCTAATTGCTTTCTGTCTCTATAGATTTGATTATTCTGGTCATTGATATAGATGCAACCACAGGACCCATAGGATCCTTTGTGAGGTTTCCTTCACTTAGTATAATTTTTTTCAAAATTCATCACGTTTTAGCATTTTGCGTAGTGTCTTCTACTTATGCTGCTTTAGATTTTGTTGTTTTCACTTCATGTCCATTATGAATAATTAACCTACAAACATTTATATATGTTTTGTATTCATTTCTCTGAGTTAGGTACTATGTTAGGATTTCAAAATGATCAATTGCCAATATCAAATAGATTTTTTTATTACTGTCAGAGTTTTCTTATACTATGTTGGCCAACTCAGTGCCAACTGTCTTTTAAAGAATACTTTAAAGACTTGCCTAACATGTCTTGAGTTTGGTCACTAGCAATGCGCAAACACCACATTAAAACCTTTCACATTTTTCTCATTATTCCAATGATACTTTTCATTGTCTGTTCTCTTCTGGTCAACTGCGTTAGTGAGGAAATTTAATAATAACATTTATTGAATGTTGATAACAAGATAATACCCTAAGTTCTTTAGCTTGCTTTTTGTCTTTAGACTTAAAAACAAAATTTCTAATCATATGTATGTATGCATACCTGTGTGTTGAATATGGAAACATTACTGCAGATGCCCGTAGAGGCCATAAGAGAGTGTCAGGTTCCCTGGAGCCAGAGTAACAAGGAGTTGTGTTCTATTGATGTGGGTGTTGGGAAACAATCTCCTGTCCACCGAGCCATTCTCTATGCCTACTAAAAGGTTAGATATTGTTGCAGGATATTTGATCACACTGTGATACCCCAAGACTATTAATAAAGTTACCCTTGAATTAGGGGGCAGAGCCAGCTGCAAGAAGACCAGAATTAGCCCTAGAGAAGTCAGGAATACTGATAGAGACAATGCATAGGAAAGAGTAGGGAGGACTCACTGATGCATCACAAGTTCTCTTATCGATAGGTATAGTTACTATGAAGGTTTGAAGATGAAATCATTGTAAATAAAAGCCTAATTGATTATATAAACTCACATATAATAACTGGTCATGCTGATGACTAAGTTTGATGAGAACTCAGTCTGGCTCCAGACCCGACATCCGTGATCAGGACAATTCATCACAGTAAAGACATTTCACTGGGACATTACCTAGCCGGGAGAGTTCTGTTGATGGCAGAAAGAGATGGAAGTAAAGATGTGATTGCTCATGGCAGGGGTGTACCCTTGAGAGGAAGGAGAGAAGCAGTGATGAGCTGGGTGGAGGTTAAGAGAAGGCAAGTTAACAAAACTTTACACAGCAAAATATAAGCTTCAGCTTTTGGAAATAGGAATGTTAATATCCATCGATATTCATATATATTCATAGTATATTTCTTTGCTCTCAGAAAATTAAGAATTTATTTGAGTCATACTATATTTTTGAGAAGTATCTGCCAATTGAATTTCATGTAAAACTGAAAGTTGATATATTTTAAGAATGCTTTTATTGACTAACATATTTCTGTTAAAATAATATTTGAATAATACACAGACATTTTTTTGCCACATTGGTAATCAAATCAAAACAAACAAACAAGCAAACAAAAACACTCTGCTGGATTCCAAAGTGGAAGAAGACAGCCATAAAGGGAACAGGTTGGACTTCCTGTCCTCAATAAACTCACCGCCTTTTAAAAGGAACTATATACCATCTCTGTGTTTTCTTTTCCTTTGCGGGTTAGCTCCATCAGAGCCTCTCTGTGTTCCAGTTTTAAGGAATGACTTTGGTAGTTTATATAATACGTTTAGCAGGGTTTGTGCCTTCCTGGCTGTAGGGAATTTATATGTAGATTTCCTTTAGTGCTTCAGAAAAAGATCTTGCAGAAGTTTGAGGAAGAGTGACTGTATGATTCCCCAATAAAGAGGCTCATTAAAAAAATGAAGCTATTATACCAATAATAGGCAAAGTAAAGTCTTCTGCCCCCCTTGCCTCTGCCACACTACCTATGTGGTGTCTACAGTGTGTTATATTTGTTTTTTCATAATAGTAAGGTTATAAATCAACAAATATTTCAGTAAAGCTATAAACAAATTAGTATTTCTCAGGGTATTACTTGCAGCAAGGAGGATTATTTTTTCCTTTTATAGGTATGGAAAATAAATAATCAATTTCTTATATTTAATGTAATAATCAGGGTAAGACATCCTTAATATTTTTTTTCTGTAGCTCTTCTAGACACAACCCTAATAGGGATTAGATTCAAATAAATACTAATTTTCCTTGAAGTTTTCAATTTTCAGAGACTTGTTCTTCATAAAGCTTGCTGACATGGGCACCATGAGATCAGGTATTAAGCTGCCAGTGTTCTTGAGGACATGGCACAGTTCCCTCTTTTTACCATGAAAATAAATTAAGGAGATATTCTGCAGGAAATCATGATAATCTTCCATATTCTTTTATGTAAAAGATTCTTCAAGCGGCCATTGTTAGTTGGAAACAGGGAAACTGAACCATAGGCTGATGAGTTCAGCATGCGTGTCAATGAAATCTTGATTAGATTAATAAACATGGACAATGGTAGGTATTACTTTTGATGCCCCCTATTATTAATTAATGAAGGGTGAGGTGTGAAGAGAGCATGTGGGATGATATCTTAGAAAGTCAGTGAAAGCTATTCCCAGCCCTCTAGCTTTCTGCGCAACTTCAGAAAAGTTTAAAAGAAAGTCAGATTCAGACATTTTCTCTCTTCAGTTGTCAGAGTGTCAAAATGACTTTCTCCTCTTTATGTGCTACTTTGGAATTATTTTAGTGCCTTAGTTAGTATATTAGTAAAAGGAGGGAGACTTCCCCCTGCCCCTAAATGGATTCTATAGTTCTTAATTAAATTACAAAAATAGCCTTGATGACAGTCTTCTACTAAGGAAACTTTTCTTGCTTGTGTAGAACTGTGCCGGGCAGCACATCTCTGCTACCAGCAGTGACGTGACTTGAGTATTGGGAAAAACTTCTGTCTTGTTATTTGGAAGGTATTTCATTTTTAATTTCTGTAAGTCCTAATATACCAGCAATTAGTCCTGAAAAGCCATTTGCACCTTATCTCCATCATTGGCCTTCAGATGGAGTTTGCTTTGAACAGGAATGCAGCTATATTCATCAACTTAAAAAGGGTAACTGCAATTCATAAAAGGTTACAGTTGTGTTTTCTTTCATGTTCTTCCACTTCGATATTCATTCTTTCTTAGAATTTTGCCTACAGAAAACGAACCATGCATAACACTTTTAATTCTAGTTTTCAAGTCTGTCAAGTGAGAATTTGCCAATGAGCAGTTAGGAGGTAATGCTCACAGCTGCACAATAAACTTCTGGAGCTTTTGTGTCTGATGTTGCTTTTACTTTAGCCTGTGGGATGTTACGCTTCCCCCACCCCCAAGCTATGCTATGGCTTCTGAGTTACAAATAGACTTTTGAAAAGGAGAATTAACTTTAGATTTTTTTAAATCTACATCAACATAATCACATCTGGGTCTTCAACCCTGAATTTATGTCCAGGTTTAACAAATACCTCTTCTTAAACCACTAATGTACTTATATATCACTTTGTGGGTCTTCCTTTTGTTTGTTTCATCCAGGAGTGTATGTTCATGAAGTTTCCCTATATATATGAAGGTAAACAAAAACAATTAAAAAAACCCTTTTATAGAGAACTGTCTGAACTACCTATCTTAAACACCTTACTTCATCCACTCATTTCTTTTATTTGTTTACTGAGAGCCTGCACTGCCAGGACCCACCAGGTAATAAGGATCTAGTATCAGGCAACATAGATACAGGTCTTGCTCTGGCAGAATTTGTAGTTTTGTAAGAGAGACAGAGAATCATTAAACTTATAATCACTTGCTGAACAAAAGGATAGCTATTGACTATTGGAAGCAAGTAATACAATGGCAGCTCATGGTTTGGGGCTCTTGTCTGTGTCATCAGTACCTTGCTGTTTGTACAAATTGACTTCTTCAAATATTGGGGGTAAGGGGAGATCTGGGACAATTTTAAGGAAGCTAGGGATAGAAATGAGGTGATTTCTTTTGATATTAGTAATATAAACCTTGTTGTCACTGTTTTAGTATTATTATTATTAGTAATGTGTGTGTGAGCAGCTGCATGTGCAGGTCAAAGGGCAATGTCAGCTATAATTCCTCAAGTGTCGCCCACTGTGTCTACTGACACAGGGTTTCCCAGTGTCCTGAAACTCAGCTATGTAGATTAGGCTAACTGGCCAGCAAGCGCTGGGATCCAGCTTCCTCTTCTTCAGAACCAGCATTATCCATGCACACCATTCCCACCATGTCCAGCTCCTTGTATGTGGGTTCCGGAGGCTTTCACTCAGTTCCTCGTGTTAAAGGAGAGCCCTTTACTGAGTGAGCTCTCATCCAAATTTAGACGCGAAGAATTTTGAAAGCACTATTGTCAGAAATATTTTCAAACATTTGGAGTCCTGAGTTGCCATGTAAAAATCTGTGCTAAAAATGTCTTTACCTCCAGTCAACAGATTTGAACTGAATGTGATACAGAAAAGGAGAAGAGATGAAATTGGCCAGGAGACTCCCTGGTGAACTTCGTACAACAGACTAACCCCAAGGTCATAACCTCTGTCAGTGTACTCTAAATAACTCTATTTAAACATACAGTTGTGACAGTCAGCCAAAATTGGGGTGCTTTTTAGAATGGCATAACTTGCTTGTAGATCTGAGGTTTCCAGAAATAATGGGTACTCATGGAGGTAATGTTAACCTCAGGACCACTAACATTTACTCTTCGTGATTCAGGAATTCTCACCTAGTACTCTCCTCTGATGAACAGCTTTCAGGGATATGGGCTTTGCTGGGATCTGTTTTGTAAATCCATCCCATGTATTGTCCCTGTCTTCTGTATCATTTTGCCCCAAAGGACAGGAGTCTGACATGCTTTTGTATATAAGAATCCTACTATAGCAGGATAAAATGCCAAGTCTTGAGACAGAAAAACTTTCATAATGGGAGTGCTGGTTCATGCCTTTAAAACCAGCACTTAGGTGGCAGAGACAGGGAGAGCTCTGTGAATTCCAAGCCAGCCTTGTCTGCATAGGAATTTTCAAAACTGTCAGGCTGTGTGGAGAGATCCTGCCTCAAAATAAAGAAACAAACAAACAAAAAATAGATAATTAAGAAAAACTGTACTTATAAAAAGAGTTCTTTTGTACTATTGTTGGAGATTTGTCACTTAATTGAGCTGGTGAGATAAGAAACCATTTTCTAAGTGCTGAAATAGAAAAATACTCCCCCCAACACCCCTCCCTCCCAAACATACAAACACACAGGCGAACAAACAAAATACCAAGCCTGCTGGATGGAAGTTTGTAGGAATATCTTTTTAGGGGAAACTTTTTAGGATTATGCTTTGCCTGATTGTGGTTTCAGAAATCCACTTTCCCTGAATAAGAAGGTATCCGCAGGCCATAGATATATATTCTATTTTCTGAAGAGGAATCTTATGGGTCTCGGGAGAGCCGACTTCCACAGGCTTGCTGGCTTTCATGCTCACTTATAGCCTATTGTAATGATTCTGCAACTCTTCTGTTGTCTCTCTAGTCTAGGAGGACAGATTCTGAGGTTTGTTTTTAGACCTTTACTCCAGAAGAGTAAATGGAGATATAAATGCGTGCAGAGGTAAGTAGTGTACATGCATGGATGCGTATGTGCAGGGCACTTTATCCTGCTTATGAGAGATACTGATGATTTTGCTTTTATCTGAGACAGATTTAGTGGGAACCACATTAACAATCAATGATAAAGAAGCAAAGAAGAAAATAAGCGAACAAAATCTGAAAAACAAACAAACAAACAAAAACCACAATGTACAACAGAATGGATTCTGTCCTGGGGTGCTATCTTAGGATGTCAGTGTATTTGGTTAGCTGTGAGTTTAGATTTTAGACTTCGTGTTTCTTAAAGCACTGCCTGTTTTGTAGATCAACCTGAAGCCTTCTGTCCGCTCTGCTCTAAATAGAAGCACTGGGCTTTAAACATGACTCCATGGTAAAATAACTGCTCTGAACTCTAGTGGAATCTCACTGGCAATGTGGTTTGTAATTTACAGAAGATCCCAACAAAATACACCTCCTCTACAGACAGAATGGTTAAAATAGAAAATTTATCAGCAAATTAGGTAAAAACAAAATCAAACCACTTATTTCACGTTTTTGTGAACAATTTGATGGCTTTGATGACTTACTGATCAGTGAAGGATAAAGCTACTTAACCCTTCTGGAGTATAACTCAAGTACTGGGTTAATTTAAGGTAACGCCCAGCAGGTATGAATACAGCAAGGGTATACAAATTATTATTATTATTATTAATTGTTGTTATTATTATTCTCATTATTTTTGCTTAAGCAAAAGAATACTATATCGTTGAATGGTAATGTGACATCAAGCATTTTGCTCTACTATGACATATTTATCTGCCTCTTATGATAGTACCAATGCAAATGCATTTCATGGCCATAAACTATTCCTAACAGGTAGCAATGGCACCAATTAAAGCAGTAGTAGATTTGGTTTGCTGGCACTGATGCAAAGCATCTAGACACTGGAGGGGTGGCAGAGCTAATTCTCTGGTTGTTGCTCGTCTTGGAGACTTGTTCCAGTTGTAGCAGTTCTTCCTTCCTGTCACTTCCTCCGAATTCTGCGTAAGGCTCCTTTTCTTTTATTCTTCCTGCTGGTGGTATGGAAGAGCTGAGTGAGCGTCACTACAGAGAGGTCAGACATGAGTAGTCCATTGCACAAAAATCATTAAGTTAAACCAGATACCATTTGAAAGACAGAAAAGAAGTTTTGCAAGTAAAAGCCAAAAGTGTATTTTTTTATTATGCAGTCTTTACTGCTTTGATAAAATGAACATTAATAGCAAGAACAAAAAGTTGTTCTGGGATTCAAATACGTTTATTTTCTTTATTTGTGATGCTTTAGGTAAATGATGATTTCAAATATGCAGTTTTACCGGAAACATTGGTATATTATGTGTCACATGCATCAGTCACTGCAGTCATGTTGATGCTGTGCTGTGCTTATAAACATGAAGAGACCTGGGACCTGGAATCCAGGAAATTATAGTACAAATCTGGAAGAATTTCACATCAAAAATCCTTTTTAGCTTTACCGATGATGTGAGGTGGTAATATAGCTATTATATTAACAAATTTGGCTTTGCCTATGTTTCAGTGATTTCATATCCTGCCATTTGTTTGTTTGTTTGTTTGTTTATTGAGACAAGGCCTCATTGTGTATCCCTGGTTATCCTAAAATGCTCTCTGAGAACCAGGCTAGGCTCAGAATCATAGAGATCTATCTGCTGGAATTAAAGGCATGTGTCTCCACATCTGGATATATTTTCATTTTATAACCTATATTACAGAAATGTTCTGAGAGAACGCTGCAAGGAATAACAGTTATAGAAAATGAAAAAGTATGGTTAAAACTACAATAAGAGTATTAAAAAATATTTCATCCCATTTGTAAGGTATTTTTCTTCACTATGAAACTACAGTATTTTTCCAGTTATGTATGTTTTAGCCTGAAAACATGCGATTTTATAAGAACCTTTACGAAACCAAAAATTCAAAGTTAATCCAAATTCTGAACCCTGATAAGTGGAATATATAAAAATCCTGAGCAAATTTCTTTCAACAGCATTCATGAGACAGAAAAAGAGATAGTTTATTTTGACTCCAGCTCAGGTCCAGAGGTACAGCTGAATTCTTAGCATCCTGATGCTTCTGATTGACAGGGAGTACCTACTTGCGGGATTTCTGGCTCACTTCCTCAGTGTCTGGAAGATTACATTTGACTGCCCCAATATTAATAACCAGATTTGATCTTAGGCCTGCCCAAGGTCAAGCAGACTGGCCAGGTCAGCCTGTTTGTCTGTGTGCATGCACTGTGACATCTACTCAGAGTGACAGGTAGAGGATGGGGGCGGGGTGAGACAAGGGTGTTAACCTTCAGCTCACTAAAAGAAGCCTCTTCCTGCTGAGAACAAAGAGCCCCAGGGCTTCCAACCACCTTTTCTTCCCCTGCCCTGCCCTGTGATTTCACTGCTCACTCTTTTTCCCCAGATGCTAAGCTATGGAAGGAGCGCATTTTCAGTAGAGGTTCACAACTTAAACAATCTGGTTAAAAATGTAGTGATTGCATTCCCGCTTTTGCTTAGAATTTTCATTCATCTTTAACAACCTTTTGCGGGAGCTAGCTCTGTTTGGCCGGGGACTTCACTAGCCATCCTAAACGGTTGTATTTCTGAAATGTCCCTGAGTCTGTAAGCGCATACCTACCTCTGCAGCAACATTCAAGACATATTTTTAAAACCTGCTAAAATAACTTATGAGAACCCACAGCTCCTAGTATGCTACCATAGAACACATCAAGTAAACTTTTTTTTTTTTAATCTTACATCTTTCTGGGTAAAAATTCCTAAGAAGCTATTTGGTTCCTAATTGATTTTCTACGTCAGTTGTTCATTGAATAGATAAGTAGTGCCTGTGATATTTGATTACAGAGCAAGGCACCCATTTAACCTTCTGTTCTTTCCTGGGCCAGGATTTCAAATACAATAGAACGTTCCTCCCTGAGGCCCAGCAGGATTAGACAGCTAGTGCTAATCCCTGATAGGCTGAAATAGACCTGATAGAACTTCACCTCACTTGTTCAGGATTATACTCACAAATTTCAGCTCACCCAGAAGCATTAACCCTTTGGAGACCTGGGCTGAGTACTCTATCCTTTAAAAAAAAGCAATAAGTAAGCAGGAACCTATTAATTCATTTTTATTTTTTAACTGAAATATAGTAGGAAATTTGATGTAAGAACAGACATGTGATTCAACTTGTTTTCAGCAGACTTTGCATCTCCAGCATATTGGTTCCAAGCTTTCCATTCATTTATTGTCTTAAATATAATTTTGTTTGGGGACTTTCTGAAAAGTTCTGGTCTGTGTAATAGCTTTCCCTTCCTGGTCACGGTTAAATCATATTGTGGAGGTGGAGGATAAATGACTTCATATAAAGTAGGCCCTCTATATTCTAGGTTAACTGGAACCAAAGCAAGTATGAAAATCCCCAAACCTCATTTCAGGCAGGGGTTTCCAATCTCTTCCCATGCCTTTCATTAGAGTAAATTCCATAGGTTTGAGTTTAATTTTCTCTCATTCCCCTCTGGGGGATATGAAAATGAACTAAGAAATGGCCAAGAGGCAGGAAATCAGTGGGAGCAAAGAACTAGTAAAAGGTATAGTTAATCCACAAATTGGAAAGTCAGCCCCATGTTAATCAAAACATGAAAGGAAGAGCACACAGCCTTTCGGTGCAGGTGGCAGTACTGGACTTTATCATGACTTTAATAATTTAAACATTGAAATATGTGCTTGATGCGATTAGGTCATCAAGCCGAGGTCCTTGCAAAGTCATAAGGTTTGAAATGGGTTATTAGTGACAACTAATACAGCCTGGGGGCACCCCAATCATGGAAGTGATTACCTTGAGTCATCTAGGCCTTTTCTGTTGATGCTTTAAATATTCATATTTACAATTAGCTCTATTAATTGTCAAAACATGGGATTCTGCTTTGGATGATCAGAGGACTTCCTACCATGTTCATAAGTTCTAGGGGAAAATGTAGACTTGTGATGATCGGTATGACCCCTTTGCCTATGATCATTTTTCTAAGTTGTAGGTAGCTTAAAGCTGCCATCAGTACATTGGTCTCTCTTCTGCAATTGCCTTTGTTAGTGGGCACATGAGAGTTTGATTCAGCAAAAGCATTCATTAAAAAATTAATGGAGCAAGTGAAATCATGATATGAAAAGTATTTCTGCAGGATCTATGAGATGAGCTGTTGTTCTTTTCGAGATCCCTCGCCAGAAAGATGTATGTTCTCCAGAACAACAGAGGAGAAAGGTTTCTGTTTGGAAGGCATTTGAACTGTTGAGATTAAGTGGACACAATGCTATGTTCTAAGGATATTTCACTTTGCTTGGTGGGAGGTGGAGAGGAGCTTGCGGAGTATGAAGCTGTGACTTGAAATCATTCTGCCAACTCTTTAATTAACAAGCCTCCCTTTTACTTACTTTTGTGCTAATTTTTGTGTCTAATTTTCATGGTTTTAGAGCACAGAGATGATTTCTGTTGTTCCATTTAGGTGACATATTATTCCAATTAATTGGAAAAGTACTCCCATGGGACAGATGGCTGGAAGATGGGGCTACTTAGACTCCGGCTCTTACAGTGGTCCTGGAATTTGCCCGTTTCTCCTCATATGATTTTGCATATGCCATGCCTGAGATGCCAGATCTTTGTTGTATGTTATAAAATTCTATTGCATCAACATGAACAAAGCAGAAATATTATACATGTGAACCTTTCACCCCATAAGATATATAACAGATTGAGAAGCTCCAGACCAGGCTAAGGGGAATGCTTACAGCCAGCATGGACAGGCTTACAGATGACTAAAAAGCTGGTATTAATAAATCTCAAAAGAAGAAGAATAGGAGCAGAGATTTACTGGAGTCTATGTAATAATAGAAGGACGCCTGACTGGGCCATGTGCATCTTTGTACTGTATGTTAGAACTCAGAATCTTCTGTGTAAGTCGGAGACACAGATTTCAGAACAACAAAGGAAAACTTGATGTTTGTTTGTTTTTCCTATTTGCTAATAAAGCACTAATTTACCCCTGGGATAATTAAGTAAGAAGATTCTGGAAAAAAAATAATTCGTTTTCTAGTCATAAGGACAAAAGAGACCTTGAAGAGTTGCCTCTGTGATAGATAGAAAACATTAAAGCCATCTTCCAAAGACATCCATTTGCAGAGTTTTGGAGAAGGAATGTTTTTAGTTATAGCAATGCGATGCCGTGTGACCACGTGAGTGAAGAGATAATGACTGAGTTGAAAACTCTGAAACAAATGCATTGCTTGTGTAATTTTATTCCTATACTGTTGAAACAACTTATAAGGGTTTTTGTTAAAGCATTTTGCCCTAAACAGTATGCTTTTAACCTACTTTTAAAAGGAGTTTAGGCATATGTACATTTAATTAACACTTGACCCTTGATTTGGGAATACATAATAATTAGTATAGTACATATATAACATCTATACATATATAAATAATACCATATATACACACATACACACATATTTATACAACCTGTCTTTTAATCATACCATAACTGATAGTATGATTATTGTCTTATTTGATCCTTACAATAGTCTTCTGAGACACATAGGATTGTCCAATTTGAAAATGGGACATAGCAAGCTCAGATGTATGAACATACAGGCATGTATGTACAGATAAGGACCTGACATTCAAGCCTGGACTTGCCTACCAGGAGGCTATATACTTACTCTTGTTCATTGTAAATGTGGTGCGACTAACTTGGATTCCTTGAACACCTAGAGTGGTCTCGGAAAACATCAGAAGGATACGGAGGAGAACAGATGCATATCCATGAAGTCATTCTCACACTCCATCAACTTCAGAACTATCTGGGAAGTGATCATAACAGGTTAGGAAGTAAATGAGACTTTACATGTGGAGAGAGTGCATGCATAGAACAGGAGCGTCATGTACTCATGATGGCAGAGCTGAGCCTGGCACTGCGTGGGTAGGAAGATGTCACCTTAGGAGGTACAATGGGGTTGAGATGAGAAGCTGGTGGCTTGAGTCAGTAGAGAAGGTTGTTTTCTCCCAGATTATGGCTGGGTCAACATGGCTGTAGACAGTTGTCTTCTTAGTAGTGGGAGACTGTCATCCAGCCATCGAGGAAAACAGTACATGGTTGAGGGAGCTGTAGAGCCTCTTTCCAGTTCAACGTGAGAACTGTGACTGTGAGCAAATGTTTGTTAATTTGTGAATTTAAATAAAGGTATCTTAGACTAAACAGCAGACCAAGCCACTGGCTTCTATTTTCATTCCCAATGGAATAGAATAATGTGCTATCGATCAGTACATAACAACATTACTCTCAATATATACTTCCAAATTAAAGAATGAGCGCTGAACACAGGGAACTTAGTGCTTTAGCTCATATCCTTACAATGGAATATGAGAGATAATTTCTACTTCATGTAAAAGTTGCCAGGGCCATACTTTACGTTTGAGTTTTTGCAAGGAATAAAATATTTAACAATAATTTCAAGTCAATTCCCAGGTACTTTTCTTAAGTAACACCTTGTTTTTAGCTGTTCATCATCATGTAACTATGTGTTGTGTTCATTAAAAGGCTGACACATACAAGGGGAAGTGACTTTCTTCTCAAAACAGCTTTAAGTTGTAGGAGAGTGATCTGTGTTATAAGGTATTTAGGAGTCAATGTGCTAATGGAGCATTAATCGGCAAATTACTAGTATTCATAATATTTTCTAAGCTTAAAATCTAGTTAAAATTAATGAAACAGCTATGTCAACAATGCTATGCATATTTTATTTATGGAAAACATTTTTCAGACCAAATTAAATATTCTTTGGAGTTTTTTGTTTTGTTTTTTTAAATTAGATCTTTAAAGCAGCCTTGAAATTGACCACAACTGTACAGTAAAACCCAAAGAAATGAAACAACAGAAAACGCCTTGGAGTGTTTTCAGTGATCAGCATTAAAACTGAGAGGTACATATGAAACATGTATATTTTTGGAGCGTGAGTTCATAACATACAAAGCAATTGCAAAAAAATATGAGAGGGTTTTTAGAATCTATGATTTTCCTGGACAGTAGACCTTTGGAGAATTCTACATTGACTTGTTTCTGAGGCTGGATTTCAAATAATGGAGCTGTCGTTTTCTTCATTCTTTCCTTTCAAAATGTGGGTGGGGGGAAGATTAAAATCCAAAGCAGGCACCATTACACCAAGTGGGCCCTGGCATGCCAAGCACTCTCCTAAAGCAATGTATTACAGTTGCAGATCCAGATGAGACTTCACTACCCAGTTAAATCCAGCCTCTGAGCTAGAGCTTCTGCCAGCAGCACGGAGGACCACAGTCATGTATCCTTCTACATGTCTAGCTCCTGAAGCAACTAATACAATTGTCTTTTGTTTGTTCATTTTTTAATTGCATAATGGAATCTGAATTTCCAGAGATTGTCTTGTACAGCATTGTAAAACTAAAATGAAAGTGAAACAATACTAGACAAAGCAGAAAAGGAGAAAGGGGCATTCTGTTTTGCTGCTTTTGAATGGAAAACTATGAGAGTGCCAGTCAGCTCTTCTTTTGTGTCCTTCGGGCCATCTCAGTAGAGAAACTAAGAACTAGAGAATATGGAAGCTGAATCATTGTCCCGTCTCTCCTAACTGAATCATGTCTGGGCTGGAAGCTACACGGTAGATCAGTGGACACAGATTCTGGAGAAGGTCAGAATTATTCTCATTTAGAGCAGAAAACTTTAATAACAGATGCTAAAGAACTTTTTTAAAACAAGCTGGGTAGTGGGGTCACAGGCTTTTAACCCCAACACTCAGGAGGCAGAAACAGGCGGATCTCTGTGAGTTCGAGGCCAGCCTGGTCTACAAGAGCTAGTTCCAGGATAGGCACCAAAGTTACACAGAGAAATCCTGTCTCGAAAAACTAAAACAGAAACCAAACCAAACAAACACAAAACAAAACAAACAAAACAAAAACCACACACACAAACATGTCCTCATTAAGGTTTGAGCCAATGTTACTTGCTTGTGCCCTGAATAGCAATATAAAAAAACCACACATTTGCTTTAGAAATCTTTTTGCATTCTACTAAATCATTCATACACTGTTTCATGTGTGTCTCTGTGTGTGTTACTGTGTGTCTCTGTGTGTGTTTGTGTGTGTGTGTGTGTGTTTTAAACATCATCTCCAGAATGGAATTTCTTTTCCATAAATGACTCTGATAAAAGTCAATCTTCCAAGTGTTTTACAGCATCATAGTTCCCAATCCTCAGCAGGGAAGGCCCAGCTAATATGAGACACATGCTAATAAGACACTGATTTTCCATTTTTAATGTCCCGTGCGATGCCAGATGATGTATCCAGCTAACCACTTGAAACCTTCCAGTAAAGGTTTGATAATACATGTCATTATTGAATGTCCTCATACATGCCCCTTTGAAACAAATGATCACCTATTAGAGGACAGAGACAAAACACATTTACTTGAATGAAATGTTTAATAAAGTACATCAGGACTTATTTTTATTGGTACTAGTCTATGAATACTTTATGTGCTAATTTAGGGCTTAAGAGTACTTAGTCATCTCAGGGCTCCAGTCTGAAAAAAAGCATGTACCTTATTATGATAAACGCCAACCTTTAATGTTTAGAACATATTTATAAAACATACTTGTCCTCTTCTTAAAACTGAAAACATCTGGTACAGATTTTCTGCTAAAATGCTGTGGATGTGAGCGCCCAGTGGTAAGGCAGGCTGCCATGCTGAATAGGAAGGGAGCTGACCTACTGCACGCTGCACCAGTTGGCCTCTGAAAACAAACAGACGAAAAGAGGCAGATGCTTCATCGAGCTTAGCAATTGTAATTTGTTGTTCATTAAAAGTAATTCCCACACAGGCATTCTTAATTTTAATAAAGTGTAAGTACATTTTTTTTACTCTATAAGTCTGGCCTAATAATTTTTTTCCTTTAGCATAATTTACACTGACATTTGATGGGCAGTTGATTGGAGCAGGGTGACTTCCTGAGAATGAAAATTAATTATAATTTTTGCAGCCTTCATTAGACTGCTTTGTAGCTACTGTGACTGAGCAGCAGGGAATTGGCCCTCAAGTGCCGGGTACTACTGGATCATTTGCTGTGGATTCTCCCTTTTAAGGTTACGGGACCCTTCCATTGTATTTTTAATGTCTACATAAAATGAGGATTTGTGATAAAAAAAAATTCCTTGTGCTTTGAAATACACTTGAATATGTATTTACACTGGCAAAGACAACCTCATACTAATTGAACATCACACTGTGTGGTTTGTGAAAAATATTCAAGTACACAGTCACATGTTAGTTCTCAGCTTTCTATAATACCTAATAATGTCTGAAGTTTTGCAAATTGTTACATATGTACAGAGAACATGGATTTATCAACAGGAAACTCATTGTTCAGAGTTGCGAAATTCGACTGAGACCCATTTTAAAGCAATGAGCATGATACTATACGGCCAGCATTGACTTCTGGTGGAACAGATTTGTAGAGAAACCAAACCCACTGCAGAGTTATGATCTGATTGATGTATATAATGTGATTTCAGGAAATACCTTCTAAAGTATCTGTGTACTCGGAAACCTCTGTAGTACCTAAGAGAAAATGGGACTGTTTTCAAGAATACATTACTTTGCTTTGCAACTTGTGACTTTTGTTATTTACAAAACACACATATTGATGTGTTTTCTAACAGAAGGTAAGAATCAAGGGTATTTCTGAGCCAACAGATCAATTTGCAAGTTGAATTTATTTTGCTAAAAAATTCAGTGCATGAGACTTTAGATTTCAGAAAATTTTGAGACTATAAGAAATAAAAAACATGTCTATAAGGTTTGTGTCAACCATTAATAAAAAAGCCCATGGTTCCCATTTTCCTCTAAAAGTGTTTGAATTTGATAGCATTAGCACTATTTTGTTAGATTATGTAGGATTTTAATTAAATGCTTCATAGATCCTTTTGCAGCCACTATTTTTTATAGCCACAGTTCTGAATTTCCATAATTAACTATACAGGAAATGGTTTTAAAACTGCAAAGAACGTCTCCTGTTTTATAACACAATTCCTGTTTCTGTGGAGTATGAACAAGACAGTGTTTATTGTAGTCAGAAAAATCGCTGGCGTGATTCTGCATACGCGAAGAATCTCTGGGTTGTCTCAAATGTTAGCTGCCCATTCGCAGACAAACAAGCTTTTAGTGTGCAATTTAGGTCAATGGATTGAGGGGAGAAGATGTGTTTAGGCGACAGATTTTAAATCACCATAATATAAATATGCTTCCCTTTTCATCCGGAATTTGCTTTCTTTCAAGGTAATTTAGTGCTGCAGACAGGCACTCACGCCTGTCTTTGTAATTTTAGGGATTAGGATAGTGAGGATTAAATGGTGACCCTTAATCTTCAATATCAACTTTAGGAGCAAAATATAATATGCAAATGGAACACATTCATTTTGTGTTTATGTATTTTAATCTCTATAATTTAGTTGTAAGAAGATGGAAACTCATCTTTGCTTTATTTATTTTGAGTCCTAAAGCAAGATGCCATTAAAATCTCTACCCTTCTATCTTAGTGGATAAATGTTTATCCTTTAGGGCTTAGAATACAATTTTTTTAAGGACCCTGACTTTAACATAAGAATGTCTTTCTGTCAAGGGAAGTGGCATGCATGTCTAACATACAAAGAGAGTTTAACTGACCTGTGTTGCACGAGTTAGTAGCTGTTAAGTAAAGCCTTGAAGAAAATGTATTTGAGATAAAAGTTGTTTTAAATTTAGTTCTAGAAGTCAGTAAATTACAATTTCATTAATAATATTAGTGTATTTCTGATGAGATTGACTTTGCTCCTACCGCACTTTTCCCTTCTGGTTTGAATTTCAGTGTGTAGACAGGAATGTCTTCTAAAGAAAACATTTATTAGGGTGAAATATTAAACTGATAGAAAAATCTGGGACATATTCCCTTAAACAAATAAGCAGGGGAACTATGTTAAGCAAGCAGATCAAAAGAGAAATACAGTGTGAAGAAGAGAAACAAAGAACCTCTGTGTGCCTCTGGCTTTTGTGAGAGAGTAGGGCTTGGACACTTGCTTTGGCCTGGCTCACTAGTTTCTTTATCCATGTATTTTCCAGCTCTGTAGACAAAGGTTTGCCAGATCTCTGAATATGAAATTCAAATGTCTTCCATATAGAACTGATTTTATTTTGAGCTGTGTAAGATGAATTAAAGGTTTCTTTCAAGGTTTATTTGTTTGCTTTTGTTTCTTGGGTTTTGTTTTGTTTTTGATTTTTCAGGATAGGGTTTCTCTGTGTATCTCTGGCTGTCCTAGAACTCTCTTTATAGACTAGGATGGCCTCGAACTCAGAGATCTGCCTGCTTCTGCCTCGTGAATGCTGGAATGGAAGGCATGTGCCACCATGCTTGACAAGTTAATAGTTTCTTATACTGCCAAAAAATTTAGTTAATTTCAGGTTACAAGTTGTCCAAGTTTTTCAAACAGGGAAAGTTAAAAAAATAAATTGTAGAGACATCTTGAGCTTCTTTTCAGGCCCAACATTACATCATCACAGATACAAGGGATGTGGAATACTAGCCACAAAATCATTTAAGCTAAACTGTTCCTTCTCTGAATCTGAATATTTATTTGATTCTGACACAAAGGATGTAAAAGTGCACTTAATAAGCTTTGGCTTTTGATTCTTATTATCATGGCCATGATGGATTTTATGGCAAGAAATTCTGCCTCAGAGTACAACTGTGTATTCAGACTAACACTATCACATTTAGGATATTTCAAGGTTTGATGTTATGAGCCCATCGCTCACCAGACAGTGGAGTGTCTTGACAAATGTCTTGGAGTCAGACTATTCTACCCCTGAGTCTTGGCTTGACTACTTTGTTCTATGATATGGTGCAAGTTTCCAAATCTCTTGAACATTCAGTTTTGACAATTGTAATATTAAATTCTTTTTTAAGATTTATTTATTTATTATGTATACAGCATTCCTTCCATGTATACTTGCATGCCAGAAGAGGGCATCAGAACTCATTATAGATGGCTGTGAGCCACAATGTGGTTGATGGGAATTGAACTCAGGACCTCTGGAAGAGCAGTCAGTGCCCTTAACCTCTGAGCCATCTCTCCAGCCCTAATATTAAATTCTTATACTTCCTCTATAATAAGTATTTGCAGAGATTAAATGAGATAATGAATGTTATGTCTTTGCATAGTCCCTAGAACATAGTCCACGATTAAGTAAATAACAGTTATTTTTTTTATGAATCTTCCATTTTGCTACTCCATTGAAATGAGTTTCCCAAATTGCATTTAGGAAAGGCAGTTTCTGAAAAAATGTTATTTTCACCATTAATTCTCAAGAATCCATCAAAACTTGTTAGCAGTGAGTGGCCTTAGACAACTGGAAGTAGTACTGTGTTTCTTTCATTTGAACTCATCCATGCTCTGTCAGGTTAAATCCATATTTATCCATATTAAACTGAATTAGATAACATCTGGAAATCTACATTTAAAAGACAGGGAATAAATGCTGGAAGGGGACAATGTGGCATGACTTTTTAAATGATGACGCAGATATGTTAGAGTTTCTCAAGTTGAACCGGTCTTTTGGTGATGAGTGAGGATCATGTCAGGAATGAAGGAGTTTGGGCCTTGCAAGAGCAACAAATCCTTATAAAAGTACCAGCTGTGATGTTCACTGTTGCATTTACCAGAATTTCTGTTTGTCCTGTCCTTGGTAGATATATAAAAGCCATATCCTGGGCACACTCTCAGACTATCTAACCTGATTTGATCCCTAGGTAAATGTCACCATCCTCCAGCTTCGGAGTGAAAGTCTTTTGATGATTTTCACCCAGTTGTGCTGCCCTGATCTTGGCAGACTAGGGACAAGAACCCCCAAATTTATTCACATACATGAAGATGCAAGTGGAGATTTCAAAACTGATTCTGAAATGCTGCTGATCATTTAGCTGTCTGGGCGGGATGGAGGTAGAGGCAGGCTATCCCCTTGATCTTCCAGCCACTAGTCCAGCACTGCATACATCATCTGACTTAAATATTATTTTTAAAGTTCTTTTTTTAATTATTTAATTTTATTTTATGTGCACTGGTGTGAGGGTGCCAGATCCCTTGGAACTGAAGTTATAGACAGTTGGGAGCTGCTATGTGGGTGCTGGGAATTGAACCAGGGTCCTCTGGAAGAAGAGATGGTACTCCTAACCACTGAGCAATCTCTCCAACCCCCAATGAGCTATCTCTCCAGCCCCAGACATAAATTTTGAACTTGATCTGCTCTCCATATTTGTTGTTATAAAACCAAAGATATCAGTGGAATAAGAATTATCTTACCTCCGTCCCCAAATTACTATAGATTCATATAAGGGAGATTAAAACAATGAATGATTTAAAAAAAAACTGTTCTTTCTTTGTTTGAAGCATTAGATCAGTGGTGAACAAGGTTCACGGCTTTTGGGGAAATCACTCCCATAGACAATAGGCTCAGGATGTTTGTCACCTTCCCCAAGAACAAAAAATTCTCTCATATTTGACAGCAATGCTCCCCCCTCCCCAAGTCTAAACTGAATTTCAAAGCTTAAGAAACTCTTATCTTTAAAGTCTGAGTCAGGAAAAACAAAACAAAACAAAAAATCCCCCAATATCCCCCAAATCCTTTCTTGCCTATTTCTTTAATGTGCTTACTAATTTATGCTTATGACAGTGCAAAAGTGATGTTTTACAATGTTGAAATTTTGTGAAGGTAGGCTAGAGAGGCTAGAGCATAAAGAATTCTTTCTGTTATAGCTGTAAGGAAAAGCTTCCCAGCGATGAACTTTGAATTGGATTTTATAGTATTTACAGGATCAGCTAAGGCATGCAAAGATGAGGATATGTAGAGAAGGCGGTGAGATTTGATTGGAGTATGAGTAACTTTGTTTTCTCATAGGTGTTGCTGCCTAACCATCATGCTACATGAAAGGATCAAGAGAAACAGCCTTCTCAAGTTAAAATTTAATGTCTCATGCTATTCCTTGCTAAGAAGGGTTGTAAATATGCTGTGATCCTTATATTTTTAAGTCTTGACTTTTGAAAAGTGATTCATCTATAAAACAGTTACATGAGGTTTTCTTCAATTTTCCAACTCTCAATCGAAAATTTCTAGTCAACATTATAGATCACTTGGTCTGTAAAGAAAGAGAAATTATTTGAGCAATTTTACTTCTTGAGTTGCAGAAATCAAAGGAAATTAAACTAAAAAATGTGTTCCCTTTAAACCATTGCATATGTAATCATTGTGGAAGAAGATTTCTGAAGTCTACGCCAGCAGTGTCAACTTTATTCTGCATTTGTTTGGAGTTTTTTATTTTATTTTTTTTAGTTTGGATCAGTTTGTGTCAGCATCTATGGGGAAGAATGCTGCTTATTTCTTTGCATATATTTGTATTGTCAAGTACACAGAACATGCTTATTAATATTAGATGAATTTAAAGAGGAGGGGGGCGGAGGGAGGCAGCAAGAGTAAAATAGAAGAGAAACACTAGGAATAGAAAGGAAGGTCAGGAAGGAATGAAAATATATGGATTGATTGGTCATGGTAGTGTGAAGGAGAAAATCTAAAACTGTATTTGATCAAATAGATAGAGAAAAGAAAGAATTGAAATGATATGTTAGGTGTGGTAGCACACATCTTTATTTTATTTTATTTTATTTTATTGAGCTATACAGTTTTCTCTGCTCACCTCCCTGCCTCTACCCTCCTCTTTAGCCCTCTCCCATGGTCCCCATGCTCCCAATTTACTGAGGAGATCTCGTCTTTTTCTACTTCCCATGTATATTAGATCCATCTATGTGTCTTTTAGGGTCTTCATTGTTGTCTAGATTCTCTGAGATTGTGAGTTGTAGGCTGATTTTCTTTGCTTTATATCTAAAAGCCACTTATGAGTGAGTAAATATGATATTTGTCTTTCTGGGTCTGGG
>LOJH01000692.1:0-57517 GCA_001685095.1 Ellobius talpinus
CATCCTCCCTTCCTCAGGTTCTCATGGATTCCATACTGACCTCAGAGTCATTATGGAACCCTTGAATTTGTGATCCCCCTGCCTCCACCTCCTGAGTTCTGGGGTTATAGGCATGTACCGTCACACCTGGTTTAAAGCTCTATTTCCACCTTCTACTAATACTGAGTGCCTGTCTTCCTGGGACTGGGGACTTAACACAACACAACACACAAAAATGACCTCTTGGCTGAGTTGAAAATGCAATGATAGGCACCGCTCACAAAGTAAGTTAGGTAGAAAATTATAAGTTGCTGCATGCTTTGGAGAAAGAATAAGTGATGGTGGTAAAGTGCAATAAAGAACACGGGGAGTGAGGTTTAATAATAGGATCAGAGGGTAGCATTTTAGTCGTGCATGAAGGGACCTCCAGTATGCCTCTGTGAGGCCCTTCTGATTTTACTTAGCCTGAAAGAAATTTGAAGACACATTGTTTTTGTTGAACAGCCTGGGCCTACTCATGTATGTGCTGCTCCACCCATGTGTGTGCTGCTCCACTCGTGTGTGTGCTGCTCCACTTGTGTGTGTGTGCTGCTCCACTCGTGTGTGTGCTGCTCCACTTGTGTGTGTACTGATCCACTCGTGTGTGTGTGTGCGCTCCACTCGTGTGTGTGCTGCTCCACTCGTGTGTGTGCTGCTCCACTCGTGTGTGCTGCTCCACTCGTGTGTGTGTCCTGCTCCACTCGTGTGTGCTGCTCCACTCGTGTGTGTGCTGCTCCACTCGTGTGTGTGCTGCTCCACTCGTGTGTGTGCTGCTCCACTTGTGTGTGTGTCCTGCTCCACTCGTGTGTGCTGCTCCACTCGTGTGTGTGCTGCTCCACTCGTGTGTGTGCTGCTCCACTCATGGCTCATGTGCTTTGCCTTTGGCTTTGCCTCTGGCTTTGCCTCTGGGAGAGGGAGAAGACAGGTCCTGTGAGAATGAAGCAAGCCTGGGCCTGTGCAGGATTGGGTGCCAAGGGCTCCACCCTTCCCAGCCCTAGTGTCCTGAACTGAGGCCCGAAGGGACGTACCCTCCCTCTGTGAGGATGAGCCACCTCTCTGTGCCCTCAAGTTCTAAGTTACAGGAGTCAGCCTGTAGGGCCAGCCCAACCCAGTAGTCCTTATGTTGGTGATTTCAGTGAGCATTGCTGAAAGGGCTTACCCTGCCTGGCAAGGACTGATGCCAGCTGTGCCCCACCCTTCTCTCCCTAGCTGACTGAGTCGTTTGCTAAAAGTCCACTAAGAAGGCCAAAGAGGGTTCTCAGGTGTTTGGAGAATAGGCCTTCCTGTGTACTTGGAAGGACTTAAGTCAGCTGGGCACATCTCTTCCATAGAGAAATACATGTGTGCTCACTGTGTCTCTCTCTCTGAGGGGTTATTTTACAGTCTGAATAAATAGGAGTAAAGGCTGCACCTTGTGTGTTTCCTTCCCTGCCATGCCTGGAGATTTCCTAGTGAATGAGGCTCATCTGCTTGTAGCCAGTCATCACTCTGCCTGCGTTGTCAGGCACGCATGCACACGCACACACGCATGTGCGCACACACGCATGTGCGCACACACATACACAGTATTGCTCGCCTTCCTGTTTCCTCTGTGAGCTTGAACTTAGGGGATGGAGGAAACAGAAGAAATTGTATCCCATAAAGACTCGAATTTGTACATAATGACTAGAAAGGTTTTGGTGTTTTGCTTTGTTTTGTTTTAACAGGATCTTGTACAGCCAAGGCTGATCTCACATCTAATGTCTAGTTGAGGATGACTGAACTTCTGATCCTCCTGCCTCCACCTGCTAAGGGCTAGGATTGTAAATGTGTGCCACCACACCAGGTTGGAGTGTTTCAAGCAGTCTGATGCACTGCCCTTTAAAGGCTGCCCTGCTGGTAGCTACCCTACCTCTAGGGTGGTAGGCGTAAGGGAGCATTCACAGGCAGAGCCCCCAGCACCGACTTGTTCTGCATGTAGAGTGTGGTTGGCTGCACTGTGTCATCATTGCAGTCACTGGAGTTCTGTAACAAGGGGCCCTTGCTCATCTGTTACTGGTCAGAAAGCTAGTGGCCCATAGCCTGTCAGACTAGCCACCTTTGCTAGAGCTGAGCCTATAGGGGGCTCTTCAGCAGCTCAGGGCAAACTATAAGGAAGAGTTCAGAACACAGCAGCCACAGAAAACTCTGTGGGTTATAAATCAGTGTTGTCAGCCTAGAGGATATTATTTTGCACACACCGAATAGTCTTGAATTGTAACTAATGTGTATTTTCATATACCTGTTCAGAAGTGATGGAGTACAGAATTTCCAGAGCCATCTTGGGTTATGTCATGTTTTATGCTTTTAAGGAAAAGTTTTACTTTGTAGTCCAGTCTAGCTTTGAACTCTGTCTTAGTTATGGTTTCTATTGCTGTGAAGAGACACCATGACCATAGCCAACTCTTATAAAGGAAAACATTTAACTGGGGCTGGCTTACAGTTCAGAGGTTCAGTCTATTATTGTCATGGTGGAGAGCATGGCAGCACATTAACAGATGTGGTGGTGGATAGGTATCAGAGAGTTCTACATCTGGATTGGCAGGCAGCAGGAAGAGAGAGTAACACTGAGCCTGGCTTGAGCATTTGAAACCTCAAAGTCCACCTCCAGTGGCACACTTCCTCTGACAAGGCCACGCCTACTCCAACAAGGCCACACCTCCTAACAGTGCCACTCTCTGTGAGCCTAGGGGAGGGTGCGTTTTCAGTTAAACCACCACAAACTTGGTATATTGCACACTGAACATTTGAAGAGTCAAAGCTTGATTTGGTTGGCTGTTGGATGACAGGTATGCCCCTGAACGTGGCTCTTGTCATACTTAGAACCCTTTTGGACCATAGTACTTTAGAAGGAGACTTGGGCTGGGCGGTGGTGGCACACACCTTTAACCCCAGCACTCAGAAGGCAGGAGACTTGGGCTGGGCAGTGGTGGTGCACACCTTTAACCCCAGCACTCAGAAGGCAGAGGCAGGCAGATCTCTGTGAGTTTGAGGTCAGTCTGATCTACAAGAGCTAGTTCCAGGGCAGCGAAAGCTGTTACACAGAGAAACCCTGTCTCAAACCTCCCTGCCCAAAAAAAGGAGACTTGGGAGATTAGAGGTTGATGTAGCAAGAGAAAAGAGAGAATAGGGAAAAGGGAGCAGGAGGGAGTGGGGATGAGGGAGGAAGAAAGAAGACAGTTGAGGAAGGCTGGGAGAGGGAATGGTTGGTGATGAGATTCAAGACTTCAGATCTCCTGGTCAGTAGAAGTTCTGGTTCTGGACATGTTTGGTTCCACCAAAGGTCCAGTGTCTCCAGAGAACATGTGTGCTCTGTATATTGGATTAGTTTATTGAGCCCGAGATGCTAAGTACTTGTTATCAGTGTGCACCTCTACGTAGTTTCCCACCGCAGTCTCTGTCTGCTCTTCCCTTTTCCCCTCTATGGTGTGCATCCTCCAGCCTTGCCCTCATCAGCTACTTCAGTGCCAAGAGGTTAGACAGCTGGACAACAGGCTAGGGCCTGCTTACCACCAAGGAGCCTGCTGAGAACACTGTCTGACTCTTGGCCTTTGGCACATTGCTGTAGCTCCCCTCCCCAGAGCTGCCTCTGGGCAGTCAGTCTGGATCTGGTCCCAACTGGAAGCCCTGTCCCCTGGGTGGAAAGATAGTCCCAACCTTTTTTTCTTCCTGAAATGGGTGTAGAATCTCCACTTGCCTTGGTCTGGTGGTCAGAAAGCCCTGCTTAGGCCCTGAAACCCAGGCATCCTTTGGCTCAGCCAGAAGCTCTGTAGCATTCTCAAGTCATTCCCAAGGTCCTCTCAGGCTATCTCTGCTCCCTCCACCTCCAGTTTATTAGGCCTCCCTACAGTTCTAGTGCCTTGCCTAGCCCCATGGTCTTTCTTATTCAATAGATGGAGGCACACCATCTATAACAAAGATTAAGATGTGGCTCTAGGCCTAAGAACTGGTTGCAAGCTGAGGCCTAAGCTGATCAAATCACATTTATTCTTCCATCTTGTATTCTTTCTTTGGGATATGTGTAAAGGTTGTGTATCCCTGCTGTCCTTTGTGGGCATGATCAGAGATGGGGCTGGTACTTAGGGTCCTGGTGAATGGGCTTCCATGGAGAGCCCTTTTTACCACCGGAAGCTGCTGAGATAGACCCTTTGGGTTAAGACTGTCAGAGCTTGATTGATGTGTTCCCTCTGCTGGGTGACCAGCAGTCCCAGGTGGGCTCTTGAAGGAGCTGTGGTCCGGAGCTAAGCCTAACATCTCACTCATTTTCTCAGGTGCGTGGTTGTGCTGTTCAATCCCCGGAAACACAAACAACAGCACATCCTCAATAGTTCCAGGTATGTGGGTATGGCCTCCAGGGGCTGTGAGAAGGCCTTGGCCCGGGATCTAAAGCTCTAGGTGCTTGGGACAAGGTTTGGCCTTGAAGCCAGATAGGAAGTGCCCTCTAGACCCTGTAGTCTTTTGTCCTTGCCTTTGGAAACTACGTAGGAAGGAGGAAGGGAGTGTGGGAGTGGGGGGCTTAGTTTCCTAGGTCCAACCAAGCTTGCCCTATTTCTTGTAGGAAAACCATTACTGCCCTCGCCTTCTCCCCTGATGGCAAGTACTTGGTCACTGGAGAGGTGAGTGAGGAACAGGCAACAATATTGTGGCTTATGGGTGGCCTGCCCTCAACAAAAAGCCACAATCCTACGTCCAGTTAGGATGCCGTCCCCCTGGCTTCTGTCGTGGCTTCAGGAGTTGTTCTTAAGCTTAGTGTGATCAGAGTCACTGCGAGGGCTTTCTAAAGTGCTCACAGCTGGGCCCCTGCTCCAAAGTTGTGTGATTCTGTAACCCAGAATTCCCCAGGTAGCTTTTCTTTTAAAAGCAAAACAAGAACAAAAACAAACAAACAAAAAAAATATGTACTCATTTTTTTGTGTGGGGAAGGGAGCATGGAAATCTCACTCAGGTCATCAGGCTTGGCGTCAAATGCCTTTCTTTCCATTCTGAAGCCATCTCTCACCTCTTGGCTGTAGCTTCTAACAGGGTGGGATGGCTTAGGACACATTTTGAAAACCACCACCCTAAACTATTTCTTATCTCCAGGTGCCCCCTGCTGGACACACCAGGAACACAGCCCTTGGTCTTATAAGGAGACAGAGTAGTAGACAGTGCTCCTTCGTAGGCCTGGCTGCTTACCAGAGTCTTTCAGGGAGCTTTGGGCAGACACAGAGGCCTGGGCTAGTCTCGTCCTCATAAGTGTCCCCAGATGTTTATTGCATCTCTTCTGTGCCTTTGTCTTGATCCAATTACTGTTGAGCAGAGACCAACTGGAGAAGCAGTGTTTAGAAGCTGAAGAGGTGAAAGCCCAAGGAGGCTACACAGCACCTTCCCATAGCTCTTACTCACGCACATTGTTGCTTTCTACAGAGTGGGCACATGCCTGCCGTGCGGGTTTGGGATGTGGCTGAACGTAGCCAGGTAGCAGAGCTACAGGAGCATAAGTATGGCGTGGCTTGTGTGGCCTTCTCCCCTAGTGCCAAGTACATCGTGTCTGTGGGTTACCAGCATGATATGATTGTCAACGTGTGGGCCTGGAAGGTGAGTGGGCTGGGTGGGGTGGCCTTGGCATCCTCCTGGGGTTCTGGTGTGTATGGGGAGTCAGGAAACTGCTAACTCGAGCAACTTCATTTGCTTCACTGATTTCCATCTCATTCTTAACAGAATTTGAAGTAGAAACTAGCCACTGGGTACCAAGGGGCTAGAGGGGCTGGCTTTGTGTTTTCCCATACTCCTGAGGAGTTAAACCTTTGAATTCATTTAGAAAAGGATTTGTCTCTTTTTTCTGACCAGTAAATACTAGAAAGTTGTTTTGTTTTGTTTCCCAAGTAGAAATTCTTGCTAGCTCTTCTCCATTCTCACAACCCCTCTTAGTCCCCAGGGTCAGAGCTTTAATTCTTCATTTAACTTTTCCTCCAGAAAAACATAGTTGTGGCCTCCAACAAAGTATCTAGTCGGGTGACAGCAGTGTCCTTTTCTGAAGACTGCAGCTACTTTGTCACTGCAGGCAACAGGCACATCAAATTCTGGTACCTCGACGACAGTAAGACCTCAAAGGTGAGGACAGACTCTGCCCCCTAGATACTGCTCCAGCTAGCTGCCCATGGCTGCTTACCAGTCACAAGTTCTGGACGGGCCTGATCTGCCTGGGCTGAGGAGTAGTCTTAGAGAGTAAGGGAGCTTGTGCTTGCCCTCTCCTCCTGAGCACCTCATTTCCAGGGGTAGATGGATGTAATGGCATGTCTCCACAGGTGAATGCCACTGTGCCCCTGCTGGGCCGCTCGGGGCTGCTGGGGGAACTGCGGAACAACCTGTTCACGGATGTGGCCTGTGGCCGTGGGAAGAAGGCCGATAGCACTTTCTGTATCACGTCGTCCGGGCTGCTGTGCGAGTTCAGCGACCGCAGGCTTCTGGACAAATGGGTAGAGCTAAGAGTAAGTAACTCTGGCTCCAGGACAGGGTTCAGTTATATCTCAAATTAGGGGAGAACTGGCCTTGGGGCTCTAGATCCAGGGCTGGGCCTCCGTGCATGCCAGAGGGGCTGGGTTTCCAGGAGACCCAGGGCTGGTCCCATGACCTGTATGACTGCCTCCTCTTGTTCTTTCTCATCTCTCTCCCCTGCTTTCCTCTTGTGTTCAGAACACTGACAGCATCACAGTAAGTGCTCCTAGGTCTTCGTCCCTTCCTCAGCTATTTTTCCTCCTTTCTGGGATTTTCCTACCTTAGCATCTTGGCCCCTCTGATGCTTAGAAGGGTCCCTGATTTTCACCCCACTTCCCAGCTGTACAGGGCTATAGGCCTTCTGGGCACATGCTGCTGGAGGGAGGGCATCCTGGATGATAACTAAGGGGCTGCCCCTGTCTTGGCCTGTCTCTCCTTTACAAGTGACTGCTGCAGAGGGTGTGGCAATGATCAAACAAGGCTAAATAGGAAGGGGACCGTTACTGACTTGTGCTACTCTGCCCACAGACCACTGTGGCCCACTGCATCTCTGTGAGCCAAGAATACATCTTCTGTGGCTGTGCCGATGGCACAGTGCGCCTTTTCAACCCCTCCAACCTGCACTTCCTCAGTACCCTACCCAGACCCCATGCCCTGGGAACAGACATTGCCAGCATCACTGAGGCCAGGTGAGCTAAGTGGGGCCCACAGTTTCATTCAGAATTTTAGTCAGTACTTCAGGGAACAGAGTGAAAAATGTATCGATGCTTAAAGATCACCTGGAACACCTTTGTAGACAAAGAAATCTGGGTTTCTTGGTATTTGTCAAAACCAAGGAGACTGAATACTGTGAAGGACCACGGAGTGGCTCAGTTAGTGAGTGCAGGAAGAGCTGTTATAAATCTGGTTTGTCGAGGGTGGTCTTAGGAATGACTGAAGGGATTGAAGCCTCTGGTTGGATGATACAAGGAAATGGGGTCAATTTTACAATTGGTCACCTTGATTATCTTTAAGCACTGGGATAAAGACACAGCCACCAATCATGCTGAAAGGGAAAGAGTGATGTTTGGTGACTTTATGGTTAGGCATGTGTCCTCAGTAGATGATGATGACGATGGTGACGATGATTTTTGAGGTGCTGGAGGGAGTAGCCAGGGCCTTGCTTGTTAGACAAGCGCTCTGCCACCGAGCTATATCCCCAGCCTCATTTTTGTGATTTGTATGATGATCTTGTTTTGATCTGTGCAGAGATGTTTATAGAACCATCTAGATTTGTGCCCATTGTGCCCCATTGTTACCACAGAATTGCCTCATCTGATATTCATGGCCTATGAACTCATTAATGTTCTTCTAGAAAACTCAATACTCAGCAGCTGGTGTTGGGTCAGCTCGTGGGTGCTATCTCTAGTGCCTGCTTTTGTCTTCTCAAATCTACTTCTAGATCTCTAGGTCTGGAGACAGTGTCCCGTGTTCCATCCCTTCCTTTGTTGTAACTCTCTTTTCCCTCTCCCACAGTCGCCTTTTCTCTGGAGAGGCCAATGCTAGGTACCCAGACACCATTGCCTTGACTTTTGATCCAACTAATCAGTGGCTATCATGTGTGTACAATGACCACAGCATCTATGTTTGGGACGTGAGAGACCCCAAGAAAGTGGGCAAGGTGTACTCAGCTCTGTATCATTCCTCCTGTGTCTGGAGTGTGGAGGTATGTGGAATAGGTTTGCTGGAATAGCATCGTGAGAATAGAGGATAGAGAGCACCAAGAACAGCTTTCGGGCTCAGTAGCTTCCCTGTCCTGGACCCTGGGGCTAGAGTTGGAATGTTAGTGCCTGTGCGCATCAGCTTCTTCTTGTGTGCCTCTGCCTAGCCTCACCCTGGGCTCAGGGGTCTTGGATGAGTTGCCGAACTTAACCAAGCCCCAGATTCCTTAACTGTAAAATGATGTACCCAATCCATGCAATTGTTGTAACAATGAAATGAAACAATGTAATGTAACTGAGATATTATGGCACATAGAGGGTGCTAGGTTCCTGGGCTTTTTCTCACTGTGTATGTATATCTTGTCTCCTTACATATCAGGCGTCTGGAGAAGTCTTAGTGCTCTGTCTTGGATTTCATTCCCATTTCCATCTCCTTAAATAGGCAAAACTGCCCCCCAAATGGAAGCCTAACTCTTCCCCTCTGTCCCTTCAGGTCTACCCCGAGGTAAAGGACAGCAATCAGGCCTGTCTGCCCCCCAGTTCCTTTATTACCTGCTCCTCAGACAACACCATCCGCCTGTGGAACACAGAGAGCTCTGGGGTACATGGCTCTACCCTGCACCGAAACATCCTCAGCAATGTGAGCCAGAGGCTTGGGCCCCCTTTTCATATTTAGCACCCCCCATGCCTACAAATTTTGACCTTGTTTTCAGGAACCAGCTTCCCCAATCTTGATCATTCAGCTTTTGTTTGGCTGGGCCCTGTGAGCCAAGGGCTGATCTTTACCCAGCAATCCTCGGTATTGCAGCTGTCCTGCTGGGACTGCCTTACCCATGTCTTCCTACCCTCCCCAAGGACCTCATTAAGATCATCTATGTGGACGGGAACGCTCAGGCTCTGTTGGACACTGAGCTACCCGGAGGAGACAAAGCTGATGGGTCCCTGATGGATCCCCGAGTCGGCATCCGTTCTGTGTGTATCAGCCCCAATGGACAACACCTAGCTTCAGGAGACCGTATGGGGACGCTTAGGTAAGTAATGTCAGTTCTGGGCTTGGTACTGGTTGTCTCCCATGGTGGCTGGGATAGTTGGGTCCTTCAAGGACAGTGCTTTAGGAAGGGTGTTTTCCCCAAAACATTCAGGAACAAAATATTTATTCCCTAAAAGGGAAAGAATGAGCTTACGGTGGGAAGCTCAGGAAAGAAGTCTCAGCAAGTGGGCATGGTTAACAGCCATGCGGCAGCATGAGAAAGCCTGTGGCACAGTGTTCTAAGAAGGACATGGTTTTTTTTTAATGTTTCTGTGGTGTTCTTTTAAAAAAATGCATATAACTCAGGTCACTCATGAGTTAAATGAGGTACATACAACAGAGTAACTGTCAGTGTTCCTCAAAAATGTCAAAGTCATGAAGGGTAAGGAAAGATGGAGAAACTATCACAGACTACAGGAAACTAAAGAGGAGTGATAATTAAATGCCATTTGGATTCTTGTAAGGACCATGGGAAAAATGGTGACACGGGAATAATATTTAACTAATCACCAATTGCCCTGGCTCTTATAATGTGCTGTTGTTATGCATATTAATTAAGAAGAACTGGACAAGAGAAATATAGAACACCTGTACTATCTAAAAGTTTCTTTAAGCTTTAAGGTATTTTTTAAAGGTGGGGAAAGGATGTAACAGAAGGAGGTCCCTCCTCTTGCAGCCTGGCTGTGACTTCTCATCCTTGCAGGGTACATGAACTGCAGTCCCTGAGTGAGATGCTCAAGGTGGAAGCCCATGATTCTGAGATCCTGTGCCTGGAGTACTCTAAGCCAGACACAGGTAAGGTCTAGCTCTGGCACAGGGCACCTCCTGCCCTGCCAATGCCATTTATAACTGTCTTGGCTCCTGATTATCTTGAGTCCTGTAATCTTTTGGATCATTCTGTCTTTGTAGGACTTTAAGAAAAGAGTATGTCTTAGGGTTTCTGTTGCTGTGAAGAAACACCATGATCACGGCAACTCTTACAAAGTGGCTTACAGTTCAGAGGTTCAGTCCATTATCATGGTGGGACATGGGGGCATGTAGGCAGACATGGTGCTGGGGAGATAGCTGAGAGTTCTACATCTTGGCAGTAATAGGAAGTGATCTGAGTGTCACACTAAGTGAAGCTTGAGCAAAAGCGACCTTACAGCCCAACCCCACAGAGACACACTTCCTCCAAGAAGGCCACATGTACTCCAACAAAGCCACACCTCCTAATAGTACTACTACCTTTGGAGCCATTTTCTTTCAAACTGACTACCACAGGGTAGCCCTGTCCCTGTTCCATGGTTATACAGCTATGAGACGCCATCTCCTTGGGGCTCTTTACTGGGCATCATTAAGAGTCTGCTCATGTGAGCTGATAGCGTTCTTCCAACTCCAGGTTTGAAGCTGCTGGCGTCAGCAAGCCGGGACCGTCTGATCCATGTGCTGGATGCTGGGCGGGAGTACAGTCTACAGCAGACTCTGGACGAGCATTCATCCTCCATTACTGCTGTCAAGTTTGCAGGTGGGGCCTGGGAAACTGAGGCTGTACATCCCTCCACCTACCACCTTGTCTGCTGGTGGGAGGTGGGGGAAGTATTGGAAAGTACCTGGGAGTCGTGAGGCTAGGTGGGAAGACAGGTGGAATACAGAGTCTGAGTCAGACAGGCTGGGCTGAGGGTGAGGACGGAGGGTTAGTGGAATACATTGTGTTTTAATTGGTTGGTCCACCATGTAGAGTAGCTTGACTGGGGGAGGTAAGGGAAGACAGAAGAAAGGCTGCCTTCATATGGTGGGAGCATCCACGTCCCTGTCCCCCATAGCTAGTGATGGGCAAGTGCGCATGATCAGCTGTGGCGCAGACAAGAGCATTTACTTCCGAACTGCACAGAAGGTAAGGCCACTGGGTGTCCCTGACAGGGCAGGGGTGGCAAGAGGGTCTCAGGTTACAAGAGGTGAAGGGAGACAGCGCAAGCTCTGTGAGCTGGTGACACATTGGGTGTGGTCTGCCCACATCCTCCCTGTTGCAGTCTGGAGAAGGGGTACAGTTTACGCGAACACACCACGTGGTACGGAAGACAACCCTCTATGACATGGATGTGGAGCCCAGCTGGAAGTACACAGCCATCGGCTGCCAAGACCGAAATATTCGGTGGGCATTCCCTTCTCAGACTTTTTCAAAAACTCATTTTTAATTGATTTATTTTGTGTGGGGCGGCAGGGAAGGATGTACACATACCACGGTGAGTATGTGGACATCAGAGGACTATTTTCAGGACTGGTTTCTCTCTTACCGTGACATGGGTCCTGCAGATCAAACTTAAGTCATCAGGCCTGGCAGCAAGTGGCTCTACCCCCTGGGTCATTTTTCTGGCCTCCACTTCTCAGACTTTTGGGCCACATTCTTTCATGCAGCTCTGTCCCCATATTTGTCCTTTTGTCCGGGCCTTTGAACCTCTTTGAGGCAACAAAGTGTCATGCCTTACCTGAGAGAGTAGCCCTTGGGTGGTCAAGAGGGTCTCCCAGAACGGGGTGAATGCTAGGTCTGTGCCACCTGTGCTGTACCCCCAGCCTAATGTGAGCAGTCCTTCCTCCACAGCATCTTTAACATCAGCAGCGGAAAGCAGAAAAAGCTGTTTAAAGGCTCTCAGGGTGAGGATGGCACTCTCATTAAGGTAAGGCCCAGGCGGCTCCCAGATAGAGAGGTACTGAATGAAGAGGGCAGGCGCAGCTTCCCCACTCTTTCCCTGTGTGTCTTCCCAGGTGCAGACAGACCCCTCAGGGATCTACATTGCCACCAGCTGTTCTGATAAGAACCTCTCCATTTTTGACTTCTCCTCAGGCGAGTGTGTGGCCACTATGTTTGGTCACTCAGGTAAGTGCAGCACCCACCTCCCTATCCAGAATTCTGCTTTGTTCCCTTGTCTATTGCCACCCTATGACTCTGCCCATCTGCCCTGGGAGGAGACAGTTGACTGAAGCAAGGGTAGGAAGCCCTGCTGGCAGAAGGGGACAGTGTGGTTGGTATTTTCCCCTTCCCATCCAGACTCTTAGAGCAAAGGCCCATAAGTGTGGCTAGAGCCTCCCCCTGCCCTGCAGTCAGTGCCCATCTTCACTGTAGAACAGGCAGGAATTTGGTTAGGCTTTCGTGGCAGTTCAGAGACCATATTGTTTACTCTTCACAGAGATTGTCACTGGCATGAAATTTAGCAACGACTGCAAACATCTCATCTCTGTGTCAGGGGACAGGTGAGCTCATGATGTCTGGGAAGTGGGTCTAAATAGGGATAGTTCTTGGTGGATGGAGTCTGACCTGGCAGTGGAGGGTGGCTTGGATCTCTTTACCAATTCATGGGAAGTAGGGAAGACTGGTGTCACTACCTCCAGAGTTCTCACACATGCTGTGGCTCCCCCCAGCTGCATATTTATCTGGCGCCTGAGCTCTGAGATGACCATCAGCATGAGGCAGCGCCTGGCTGAGTTGCGCCAGCGTCAGCGAGGGGCCAAGCAGCAAGGACCAATCTCTCCCCAAAGGGCTTCTGGACCCAAGCAGTAAGTGGCACAGAGACTGGCTCTGCCCATTGTCCACATAATTTGGTGTGCTGTCCCTGTTCCTCCTCCCTTAGAACCTGGTATTCAGCAGCTCCTGTGTCTCCCTAGACCTTCTTTCTCATGCATGAGCCCTCTCCCATGTTCTTATCTTGAACTCAGGCACCAGGCTCCAGTGGCTCCCCCTCCTGGACCAGCTCTTTCATCAGACAGTGACAAGGAGGGGGAAGATGAGGGGACTGAAGAAGAAGAACTGCCAGCTCTACCCATTCTTGGAAAGAGTACCAAGAAAGAGCCAGGTTTGTGGCAGTCAGGGATGAGGCAGATAGCACAGCTGGTGTAGTGGCTAGATGAGC
The DNA here is from genome assembly GCA_001685095.1 of Ellobius talpinus. Taxonomy (NCBI): domain Eukaryota; kingdom Metazoa; phylum Chordata; class Mammalia; order Rodentia; family Cricetidae; genus Ellobius; species Ellobius talpinus. The sequence continues at coordinate 13,131 of LOJH01000692.1, forward strand.
CCCATCTAGACCACAGGCTAAGGAAACTGGGCCATCACAGTGATCACACAGGGGAAGGGGATGCTGTGGGCTCCTGGTCCCAGAGGTGGGTAGGTAGGAAACACTTCTGACTGCCTGTTTCTGTCTAGCCTCGGTCTCGAGTCCAGCCTTGCTCCGAAGCCTGTCCCACTGGGAAATGAGTCGGGTAGGTGGCCATCTCTGAAATGTGCTTCCAAGGTCACTGGAAGTAAAGGAGTAGCCTCTGAGTCCCTTGTGCCTCATGAGGCATTTGGGTATCAGATCTGCCCACATGCTCCAGTCTGTCTCCAAAGAAGGCCTTATGTCTAGTATGGGATGAGGGCTGAGGGAGCACCAGTCTTCCTTCTTGTCTGCCTGGGTGGCCTGGAGCTCATTGAGATCCACAGGGCCTTTGCCTCTGAGTGCTAGGATTAAAGGCCTGTACCACCACGCTCTGCTTGAACAAAGCAAAGCAACAATAACAGACACGCAGCATGGTGCTAGGGAGTAGAAACGTGCTGTGAGTCAAATGGTTGGAATGAAAGTCCAGGAAAGCAAGGGTCCAGCAAGCAGAAGACTAGGGACACTATAGTTCTGAAGACCCCAGTGAGGATGTAAGTTCAGAATGGTCAGAGGGAAAGGCTACAAGATCTGTGGCTGTGACTATTGCAGAGTTGCAGAGAGGGCGAGATCTTTTCAGCAAGCCCCAAAGCAGCCCAGCCCTCGCATGTTCCAAGTTGGGATTTTGAGTCTAGCACTCCGTTGGTGATGTGGAATCTGGTACTCTATGGCTATGCCAGGCCTCAGTTCTTTGTTGTTGGTTTGTCCTTATTGCTGTGAAGAGACTCAGGGTTCTGATGGGTGTCTTCAGAGAACAGGATTATTTAGAACCCTAGCTTTAGACTATATAAGACACCAGGTAGAGGTAGAAACTAGAAGGGTTCCTATTTTGAGGGTCTAGAATGCAGCTCAGAGCATGTACTCTAAAGCCAGCCTGGCTTGCAGGCCACTTACTGTCCTCCGTGAGCTTGGGCTAGTCACTGAAATCTGTGCTGTGGTTCCATCACATGTAAGACCTGGGATAATGATGTTGCCTTCTCTGTAACCTTGCTGTAAAGATGAAATGAACTAGTACATGGAAGGTGCCGGGCATGCAGACTATATATACATATATGTTTGTTGATAGTATGATTCTAATTATTACTCCTTTTTCACCTACAATCACCAGGGGCAAGAGACCATGGAGTTCCTGGGCTCAACCCCAGTAGCCAACACAGGACCCAAAAGAAGAGGGCGCTGGGCTCAGCCAGGTGTGGAGCTGAGTGTTCGTTCCATGCTGGACTTGAGACAGCTGGAGACCTTGGCCCCAAGCCCTCGAGGCCCAAGCCAGGACTCACTGGCTATGTCCCCATCTGGTCCTGGGAAGCCTGGTCCGCAGGCCCCCGTGCTCTCATGTGCTGTCCAGGTGAGCTGGCTTTCTCCAGCCAGAGCCCAGCCTGGCTTCTGCTGCCTTTTCCCAGAGCTGGAGTACTCTGCTTCCTCAGAATCGGTGTTCACCAAATCCTTGCCAACTCTGCCTCCTCTCATCACTCTCTTCTCACATCAGCAGCCCTCATAGGTGCCCCTTTCTTTATGTTTCCAGAAGGAAAAGGCCCCTCGGCTTCAGGCTTCCCAGCCCTGCTCCTGCCCCCACATTATTCAGTTGTTGTCACAAGAAGAAGGCGTCTTTGCCCAAGATCTGGAGCCTTCACCCACTGAAGAGGGTATTGTCTACCCAGAGCCCAGTGACAGCCCCACCATGGATACCAGGCAAGGGTTGTGTCCTGGCCCGAGCACATAGGGCCATGAAGCCCTCTGAGTTTTTCAGTTAGGCAGTGGTTGGCCTCCAGGCCCTAGGGGTTTGTCTGCCACCTCAGTGGAGCCGCTGACCCCTGCTTACTGTTTTTCCTTGTCTTTGCTGCCTTCCTGGCAGTGCGTTCCAGGTGCAGGCTCCAAGCAGAGGCTCCCTAGGAAGAGTCTACTCAGGCATCAGGGGCTCAGAAAAGCACAGTCCCGACAGTGCGTGCTCTGTGGATTACAGCAGCAGCCGGCTTTCCAGTCCTGAGCACCCCAATGAAGGTAAGGCTGCAGTGTGAGGAAGGGACGACTGACTGAAGCGGGGGTAGGGGGGCACCTGTGACAGATGGGTACAGTCGGATGCCTCTCCCCTCCCCCACATCCAGACTCTGAGAGCACAGAGCCCCTAAGTGTGGATGGCATCTCCTCAGACCTTGAAGAGCCAGCCGAGGGTGATGAAGAAGAAGAGGAGGGAGGCACTGGCCTCTGTGGGCTACAAGAAGGCGGCCCTCATACGCCGGACCAGGAGCAGTTTCTAAAACAACACTTTGAGACTTTGGCCAATGGGGCTGCTCCAGGTGTGGTCAGTGGGCCATCCTTCAGTCAGTGGAGTCTGCCCACCTCCCTTCCATGCATACCTGAAAGGGAGGAGGGTATGGAAGGCAGTGCCTTAGGTTTCTAAGAAGAGGCAAGACCTGAGGCAAGAACTTAACTTCTGACTCAGTTCATGGTTTCTGTGCCTCCTGCAGGGGGTCCAGCACGGGTCCTAGAAAGGACAGAGTCTCGGAGCATCTCATCACGGTTTCTACTGCAAGTGCAGACCTCCCCCCTCAGGTATACCCCACGTGGTTCTGCTGGCCTGGGGCTCTTGCACCTGGCACAGCATATAACCTTCTTCCGTCCTCTCCCTAAGGGTACAAAGTACTCCTAGCTTTGGAACTAGTGGCTTCACCCAAACCCTGTCTTGCTTTGTGATTGTCCTCTCCTGGTGCCTCTCTGTCTGTGAGAGCATCTGGCAGGCAATTCTAGAGGGAGGAAAACACTGAGCCTTCTCTGGACCCGTTCTAAACCCTTTTTCCCTGTAGGGAACCATCTTTATCCTCCTCAAGCTTGGTCCTGATACCAAGATCTGACCAGGTATCACAGGTGTCTGGTAACCAGCTGAAAGGCAGTGGTGCCACTCCCCCAGGAGCACCCCCAGAAATGGAACCCTCTTCTGGCAACTCTGGCCCCCAGCAGGTAGCTCCTGTGCTGTTACCACGACGGCGTAACAACTTGGATAACAGCTGGGCCCCCAAGAAAATGGCTCCAACCCACTCCTTTGCTGGACTCCAGAAAGCCCAGTCTGTGCACAGTCTAGTGCCACAGGGTAAGTAACCTGGTGTGCTCCGCTCCAGGCTATGGGGAATACGGATATGTATGTGGGCATGCTGGAGGAAGTTGGGCCCAGTGTGGCCCTGGTGTATCTCTGTGCTTGTCACTACATGTCCCTTGGAGTGGTCATGTTCAGGAGGAAAGTGGCAACTAGAGATTGAGCCCTAGCATTTGGCATACCTTCCCCACAACGTGACCTGCATCTGTTCCTGTCTTCGGTGCAGATGAGGTGCCTTCATCACGTCCACTGTTCTTCCGAGAGGTGGAGATCCAGGGCAGCTTAGGATCCCTGCCACAAGCTGATAGCTACCCATCTCAGCCCCACTCCTGCCAGAACCCCACCACCAGTTCTGCAGCCAAGCTAGCTCGTAGCATTTCTGTTGGGGAGAACCCGGGCCTGGCGGCTGAACCTCAAGCTCCTGCACCAATCCGAATCTCACCACTCAACAAGCTAGCTCTGCCTAGCCGGGCTCACCTTGTCCTGGACATCCCCAAACCACTGCCTGACTGTCCTACCTTGACCACATTCTCACCTGCAACTAAGGGCCGAGTCCATAATGAAGCAGAACAATCTGGATCCCTGACAAGCCTAGGAAAGGCTCACACTACATTGGAAAGGCGGGCCTGTCTAGGGGAGGGTACCACTCCTAAACCTAGGACAGAGTACCAGACTCATCCTGGCCCCAACCACCCCTGTGCCCAGCAACTGCCGGTCAGCAACCTCCTCCAAGACCCTGAGAGCTTGCAGCCCCCATCCCCTGAGAAGACTCCTAATCCCATGGAATGCACCAGGCCAGGGGCAGCCCTGAGCCAGGACTCAGGTGTGCACAGCTCCCCAGTCTCATCTCTCACCCTATCTTCTTCCTGTCTCTGTTGGCCACTTTCTGACTCCATCTCATGTATGTGCATCCAGCCCTTTGGCGTTCTCCATCCTTTCTGTTCCTGTCTCGGTCTATAAGTCACACTCCTGGTGGTTTGACACTCCTGCCACCCTTCGTGATCTCCCTGTGATCCATTCAACCCTTTAATGTATTCCGTATGCTGGGGCTGGTTCTCGGGCTGGAGCTAGGGCTAGCTTTTCCTCTAAGCTCTGTCTATGTGGTGTCAGGTTTCCAATTGGACACCACAGGTGTTGGAAGAGAATGGGCAAGGGGCAGGCAGGGCCTGTGGGCTGGCGGGGATTACAGCACTGCTCTGAGAGCCAGGAGTTGGGATGCCTGAAAGAGCAGCTGGACCTCATTGGTGTTTGTCCTTCAGAACTGGCCTTGAGCCTGCAACAATGTGAACAGCTTGTGGCAGAGCTCCAGGGGAATGTGCACCAGGCAGTGCAGCTCTACCGCTTGGTGAGTACTGGGCAGCAAGTGGTGGGAAGACAGCCTATCGGCAGTGCTCCGTGCTTTACTGCTGAGAGAACAGCAACAGGGTTCTCCTACACACGGGNGGGGGGGGGCACTCAGAAATAATCCGAGAAGCCAGGTCAGGACTCAACCCCACTATCTATTGGTCATTTCTGGCCAAAAACTGGAGCACTCAAGTCAGGGTTGTAGCTTAGAACATCATCTTGTTCAAGAAAATCCCAGTTCGTGCCTGTTGTCTCAGTGTAACTATTAATAGTATGCTTTTTCATATCCCAAAATAGTGTGGGCTCTTTAGATATAGGAAACGATTTAACAGTACCCATGTCTGAAGGAGAAGTGCAGCCTGGGTGGGTTGTTGGGAAAAGTGGTCAAGAAGAAGTAGATGGTTCTGTTCATCTGGAGGGACCTTCATCTGGGTCACGGATCAGAGTGGCTCTGATTGTACTGATGCGTGGAACTCCTAGCTAGTCCCTTCTGGGCAGGCTAGGCCCATGTGGAGCCCCCCTTTCCTGTACCCATTCTCTGCTGGTTCTCCACCTCACTGGTGGTGCTCTTGTTGCAGGTGACCAGCTGTAAGACTCCTTCAGAAGAGCACAGCCACATCACCCGTCTCCTAAGAGACACCTTCTCTTCAGTGCGGCAGGAGCTAGAGGCCCTGACTGGGGCTGCGCTGTCCAGCCCGAGTGGCAGCCCTGGGGCTGTGGGGGCTGAGCAAACTCAGGCCCTGTTGGAGCAGTACTCGGAATTATTGCTTCGAGCTGTGGAGCGGCGTATGGAGCGCAGACTCTGAGTTCCAGAAGCCTGTCCCGAGAGAAATGCTCCCATTCCAAACTGTAGCCCTTCTTCTGCTCCTCAGAACCTGTGAGAATGTCTGGAGTGGATGGCAGGGATCCGCGCTCAGAGGCAAAGCAGCTTTCCCAGCTGCTCCTCATGGGGCCCCTGTATTTATTAATTTATTTCCCTGACTGTTGCCTCACTTCCTTGAGACTCCTGCCTCTAAAGCCCCTCCAGTGGCTCCTATGAGCAGGACAGTCTTGAGTCTATGTCATCTTGGTGCTGTGAGGGGTAGGAGGGCAGCCTGCCTCATCTGGGGACATCGGGAACGGCTGGCCTTCTCTTCTTAGAAGCCATTTGAAGTTACTTCAGGGATCAGCTCCCTGGGGTGGAGCATACACAGGGTACTCTGGGGTAGAGATGAAAGGCGATGTGCTATTTAGTGCCCTAAGCCATCTGTAGACCCTTGCCTCTACCCCTGCACCAGCTGCACTCTCCTGGCTGCCAAAGCAGGCATGGTTTTCCCCAGTTCCTGGCAGTCGAGAAAGGTAGAGCTGCCTGGCCCTCCAGGGGATTCCCAGCCCTTAGAAGACTTGAGTTGTATTAGGACCTGAGCCCCCACATTCCACTCCCATTCTCCCTGCAAGAGAGCCCAGCATTTTCTACCCCCATCCCTTTTTTTCCTTGTGGAGCCAGTTGTGGGATCTTGCTGCAGGACAGTAAAGCCCTCTGCTGGGCAAACACAAAGCCTGGCCTACTTTCTTCGACCCTTTAGGCTTTCTTAATTCTCTAACCCTGGTCTCTAGAGGACTACTGAAGCCCCAGGGACCACTTTCTCTCTCTATCCTGGGCAGTGCGTAATCAGGAACCTGTATTGGGAGTTCCCTCATGGTTTACAGGGCACTGGCCCATCTTCCTAGGACTTTGGCCACACACACACACACACACACACACACACACACACTGTATACACAGTTGAGTGTTCATTGTTAGAATACTTGCCTGGCTGGTACATGTACCTGGTTTCTTCACATTTGGCCTCAACTTCACTAGCCTGGCTTCTTATCCAGAAACATGAAAAGGAGCACACTAAAATTCTGGGATCTTGGTTGTCCGCAGCCAGGCTGACAGGAGATGGCTATGGGACACCTGGCTCATGGAGGAGGCTCTTTTTCAAAGGCAGTGCTGGGTGCCCAGAGATACTGAATGCTGAAGATTGTGGAGCGGTGGGTCTGGGCAAGAGACATGCTGGAAAAGTGATAGGTGGACAGGCAGGTGGCAGAGGTAGGGGGACAGAATTAAGGTCATTATTAGAAGGTAAAGAGAAGGCATAGGCAGGCTGTAGGTAGGGACAATTAGTGATGTAGTTACAGAATTGGTGAGTATGTGTCTCTGGCCCTTCCCTCTGCATCAGGTATGGCAAAGTGACATTTCACCAGGTTTAGACAACAAAAACCTGCCGAAGCGCCTTTCAAGCTCTGGAGGCAGAGGCTAAAAAGAAACGGCTTTAATGGGTGCTTAGCTTTGGAGGTTCAGCTGGAGTGTCCTAAGTCCACCCAAACCATGTATTCCCAATTTTTTTTACTACCCGCCTGGCCAAACTTCTAGCCCGAAGAACAGTATCGGCTAAGGGCCGACCCGTTGTCATCCAGATTAGAAATCCGCCCACTGCAATAGGGCTGCCCTGACCTCCACAAGGTTCTTAGAGGGTCTTAGCCAGCGTACCCTTCTCGAGGGAGCTGGCGTTTCCCTGCGCCTCTACCCTGCATGGATGGGGTCTTGTGGCCAGCGGCGCTTAGTTCCCTTTGCATATCTGAGTCCTCTGGCAACAGCCGCCCACGTCCAGATTGTCCCATCCCAGTTTTGAAAAGCCCCTTATTTATAACTTTTATACTGTGGCGCCTGTCTCCTCCTCGGCTGTACGGGGCTGGGCTGTTTTAACGTCTCGTTTGTACCGCTGTATGAAATTGTCAATAAACACAATCATTTGTTAATTGGCTAGAAAACTCCGAAAGCGCCGCTTGTCGCACCTCCTGCGAGGCGAGGGCGGAAATGGGGGCGGGCCTGCGAGCCTAGAGCGGAAATAGGGGCGGGCTCTCTTCTCTTCCCGTGTCATGGCGGAGGCGGCACTGGACTCTGTTCGGAGGGCGTTGCAAGAGTTCCCGGCTGCGGCTCGCGGTGAGTGGCGTCCGCGTAGTGACAACGTGGAGAGATCCTGGGGTACCGGAACTCAGATTGTGTGTGCATGAGTGGCCTTCTGGTGGCCACACATTTTCGTATGTCACCCTTCTCTAGCTAGTGGACGACGAGCCCTCAGCTCACGTTCGCACGTCCCGTTGCCTTCGTGGGGTGCAGTTGTGTGTTTGTTCAAAGCCCAGCTCCGACGGTAGTCGTGCCGTTCTCAAAGCCAGCCGGGTGCTGAGTCCCTGTGCTCTGCATTGCTGCATTTTCGGTACCGAAGACTCTTTGACCTCAAATATCTCGGATGCTGGTGGGTTCTGAGGAGAGAAGCGGTCGACTGCGATCGTTCGTTCAGCGCGAACTCCAAGCTTTGAGGATTGTAGAGACCCACCCAAGCAATACTGGCTGTTTCACTATTAGGTGTTATGTTTCCTCCACGATCCTCACTACCTCTTTTCCTCCTCCTTCCCTTTTTACTAAGTCGTTTCTTACTGAACAGTAGTGCAGGCACGTCTGTATGCAATGTAAATAAAGTAAGCGTCACTGCCATCCCCTTCGCTGTCCAGAAAGACAGTTCTGCTAAGCATTTTTTGCTGCATCGGGTCCTAGAGGGCATTCCAGGTGCCTCTGCTTCAAATCTTCACATCTGTGAACCAGGGTACCCATTATTGATAGGTGTGCAGGTCTTTTAATCTTTTGTTTTCAATAATTCTGCTGCAAATACTTGGCTGTTGACTTAACAAAATTCAAGTACCTCTGTGTGCCAGAATGTGTGTTCAGTGTGTTTAAATTTGGCAACAAATGTCTTTACCTACCGAGCCATCTCGCCAGTCCGAGGGTATTTAGGTCTGGAGAGACCGCTAGCTGAGTGGGTAAAGTACTTAAGCACATGATGACCTGAGTTCAGATCCCCGTGCCTGATGAGGATGTCTGCCGCTGTTCCAGAGCTGGGAGGCAGAGTCTGGAGGACCCCAGGGGTTCGCTGGCTGGTCACCCTAGCAACTGCTGAGCTCCAGGTTTAGTGCGAAACTTTCTCTCAGAAAATAAAGTGGAGAATGGTAGACACCTGCTGTCAATGCCTCCATGCATGCACAAGCATAGACCATCACCGCCGCCACACGCACAGAGACAGAGAGAGAGAAAGAAGTTTTCTGTCTCCACACAACTTAGAGGCCCAGGGCAATCCTGTGATCATACCAGCCGTGTAGCACAAAAGTGATATAGAGGACTGTTGCAGGGTCACTGGAGCCTGCTAAGGGTGTGTGCCAGCTATGTGTAGGGAACAGTGGGGACTGAGAGCCTTGGAACAGGCTCTGGGTTCGTGTTGACTTTTGTCAGTTAAATTCTTAACCGAATTGCTGGGTCACAGGAACTGTTTGGAGTTCAGTGTGAAGCTCTAAGGGAGAAAAATAGCTCTTCTTGAAATGAAGAGCAAACAAAACTGGTATAGTTCAAATCCTAAGGCTAGATGGGCAGTTTCACACCAGGTGGCAATGGTGCACGCCTTTAATCCCAGCACTCAGGAGGCAGCTGCAGGCGGATCTCTGAGGCCAGAGCCACTTCCTCTCCCGAAAAACAAAGCAAGTCAGTTTCTGCTCATTTTTAAACTCCAGGGTAGAGTAACACAGTGGTAATGTTTTTCTAGCACGTAGGAGGCCCTGGGTTCAATCCCAAGCATTGCAAAATAGACCCCAAAAAGCAACTTAGTTGTCCTGAGCCCCAGTTCCCATCTAAGATTACTATTTGGGGGGGCTGTTGTTCCTCCCTCCCAGGTCTGCTTGGTGATTCTTACCCCTGTTCAGGACAGCAAGTACATGACTAGCTCTTCTCTGCAGTTTTCATGGGCCCACCAATGTCTCTCATGTGGTCCCCAGGTCCAATTTAAAGATACTCACTTTCTGACTGATTGCAAGGGATTGCAGGTGGCATGGAGATGGAACTACGAATGGGCATGACCTTGGGTAAAATGAAGGCCGTAGACATTTTTCTGGGGTTTGCTGATTGGTCCCAAAGTGTTTGGTCAGACAGTAAGGCTGAACATTAACAAAGCAAAGCACTCTGCTCTCGTAAAAGCCCAGAGAGGGAACAGCAGGCATGAAACCCAGCCAGAGTCGAGGGCCTGTGGTCAGGGTCAGACATGAGACAGTAGCAAACCAGACTGGAAAAACGTGGGCTGGACTTAGTCGTGGAGCAGCCTGAACGCATGCAGGGTGGACTGCATTCTGCCAGGGGTAGCAGCGAGCGGAGTCTTCACTAGGTGCACGACAAGATGCAATTGCCTTTCGGGTAGATGCTCTTGAAAGGAAGTGGGGTCCCACCAGAAAGACCAGTTGGTTCGCTGCAGCAGCAGCCAGGGACTGTGAGGCACTTTCCTTTGACTTTATATTTGCTGAGCACCCACTGCGTGCTAAGGCGCTAGAGATGCACCAGGAACCATGGCGATCATTCAAGCCATTGTGTTTCTGTTCTGCTGAAAGAGACAGAGAATGAGTAAATAAATGGGTGAAAAACTATCCAGGGTCAGGTAATGAAAAATCTGTGGAGAAAAGCTAAATAGGCACAGAGATAAGGACTTTCTGACAGGTGACAGGTTAGTTAAAAGGGGTGGCCAGGGAAGGGGGCCTGTTGGTGTGACCGGACCCAGAGCAGCAGAGGGAGGGAAAGGGTGGTTTGAGAGACAAAAAGGTACAATCTACAGGATTTCGAGATAGCCAGGCCAAGGGCAGGACTGGGGTAGGATAAATCAAAAGAGACTGCAGAGCCAGGTGTGGTGTCGCACGCCATCGTCAGCAATATCATGAGTGTCCGCTAAGTACTACATGCTGCATTCTGGGATAATAAGCACGTTTTCGCGAAAGTGTACTTAGCTTCTTTAGTAGAATCCTGAGTTTCCTTAAAGAAACGCCTGATGATTTCTATGAAAGAAGCACTCCCACACACAAACAGGATGTCCTTGAACTTGTTTTGTAGCTGAGGTGGCTTAGAACTGACAATCCCTACTTCCCCCTCCCAGGTGCTGGTTTTACACCTGTGAGCCACCACACCCAGTTTAAAGGTGACACAGAGCCACTTAAAATGTCTCCGTAGGTGGCACAGTGGCCAAGTGTTGGCCCAAGGTGGCTAAAGATGCTGCTGCTGTTCCCGTTGAGACCCAAAGCTCAGCTCAGCCCCTGCCTGACTTCTGGTGTTATCACGGGGTAGTTATCTCCCCAGACAGCTAGGCTGTGACCTGCTTGAGATTTCAGGATCACCCAATATCTACAGCGGCCAGGCCCAGTGCTGGGCCCATTTCAGATGCTCAATGAATCTCACCATTGGAGGGGCATCCCAGAGCCAGACCCCGTTACAGTTAGCCTGAGGCCACCAGCTCAGTGACTACCTTTCCTAAAGGATGCTGCCAAACGATTGCTTCTTCAGGCAGAGAAGTGAGGGGTCGATTCTGCAGGCTTCCCTGGTCAGCAGCAGCCTTGCCTAGGACGTCTGTGATAGAGGATTTCTTGTGCAGACAGTGTGACAGAAGGTACCACCCACTGATTTCAGACCCCCGCTCCCCATTTTTTCTTAAGACCTCAGTGTACCTCATGCTGTGCCCTACCTGGATGGGCCCCCAAGTCCACTGTGTTTCTACCGGGATTGGGTGTGCCCCAATAGGCCCTGCATTATCCGCAATGCTCTGCAACACTGGCCAGCCCTCCAGAAGTGGTCCCTTTCCTACTTAAGGTAAGGTTTTCCTTCTGGGGCAGGGTGGACTAGTGGCCATTAGCAGCAGATTACAAACCAAGGGTCCATTTCTTCAGAGCCACAGTGGGCTCCACAGAGGTGAGCGTGGCTGTGACCCCAGATGGCTATGCAGATGCTGTGCGAGGGGACCGGTTTGTGATGCCTGCGGAACGCCGCCTGCCCATGAGCCATGTGCTGGATGTGTTGGAGGGTCGGGCGCAGCACCCAGGAGTCCTCTACGTGCAGAAGCAGTGCTCCAACCTGCCCACTGAGCTGCCCCAGCTTCTGTCAGACATTGAGTCCCATGTGCCCTGGGCCTCTGAGTCACTGGGTGAGTGGAGGGGCAAGAGGCAGGGGGCATGGGGATGAAGTGGAGGGAAAGGGGTCAGCTTGCTTTCCCATTTTCTGCCTTTGGTTTTGGTTCTATGGGATCAGGTGCCACCTACCTGCCCACCCCAGGCTTTGACATACGAACAGAAACCCTGAAAGGGCTGCTCTCTCTTCTGCCCCAGAGGTCACATTCCCAGCATCACCTTCTCCCAGACTCCTTGGCATTCCTTTGCTCCCACCCAGATTTCTGAGTAGCTGCCCTGTGCATGGGTAGTCCTCAGCCTGGTACTAACTCACTCTGTCCCACAGGAAAGATGCCTGATGCCGTGAACTTCTGGCTGGGCGAGGCAGCTGCAGTGACATCCTGTAGGTGGGGGGACTCCTGAAGTGGGGAGGGAGCTGATGGGGCAGAAGAAGGGTGGGCTTCGGAAGGATTAGCTGTCCTCAGATTTCTTTTGGTATTTTGGGACTAGGACACCACAAAGGGTCTCTTGAGAACGGGGGCATTGGGGACAGGGTACACCATACCTTCTAGGTCTTGAGAAGCCTCTTCAAAGTCAGATGGATAGGAGAGCAGGGCTTGGGACGTAGAGCCTGTTGGTTCTGCTTCCCCTCCTGATTAAGGGACTCCATATTCAGTCTCTGGTCGCCAAGTTATGTCATGCTTGCTAGAGTCCTCGGAGTTTCTGAGTCTGCTGATCCTGTGTGGGCTCTCCCTCTTTCTGTAGGCTCTGTTGGAGTGTGGTGCTGAGGGCGGCTGGGCTGCCTTCCTCCCCTCAACTCCAGGCCTTCCATGTGTTGGCAGTGCACAAGGACCACTATGAGAATCTGTACTGTGTACTATCTGGCGAGAAACACTTCTTGTTACATCCACCCAGTGACCGGCCTTTCATTCCCTATGGTAGGTGACCTGGCCTAAAAGGAGCTGGTAGCCAGTGGTGGAGGGTGGGCAGCGGGAGCCCAGGGCGGGCTAGATGCCTAGGCCTGAGGTATAGCCTCAGGTTCCCAGCCTTCTGGTCTCTGTGTGCAGGGAACCCTGGTCTGGTTATCGTGGGAAGAGCCTGAAAGGCTGCTGGTCATTTTTCTCTCTGACCTTGTCTTTAGATTTGTACACACCAGCAACCTACCAGCTGACTGAAGAGGGCACGTTTAGGGTGGTGGACGAGGAGGCCATGGAGAAGGTGTCTGTTCTGTTCTTAGGTTCTGGGGAAGGGGTAGGCTCCTGGGGAGTGGGCACAAAGGGTCTGGGGAGGTGACACCCCACTCTGAAAATTCTGAGTCTGTGGCTCTTCAAGGAGGAGAAGGGACAGAGCTAGAGATCTTGGGATCCTCAGAGCCTGCTCCCAGGCAGCTGCTGTGTCTCTAGGTGCCCTGGATCCCACTGGACCCCCTGGCTCCAGACCTGGTCCGGTACCCCAGTTACAGCCAGGCACAGGCCCTTCACTGCACGTTGCAGGCTGGTGAGCTGTTGTACCTGCCAGCCCTGTGGTTCCACCATGTCCAGCAGTCCCACGGCTGCATTGCTGGTAAGGTTAACCAGGGCCCAACAAGGTATTGGCTGGGGGTGGCTCCGACCGAAAAGAAGGGCCCTCACTTCCAGGTCCCTCTCCTCTCCACAGTGAATTTCTGGTATGACATGGAATATGACCTCAAGTACAGTTATTTCCAGCTGGTGGACTCCCTTACGAGGGCCACAGGCCTTGACTGATGGGACCCTCACAGACACTGCAGAGGACAGCCCGTGTCGGGAGTTGATTCTAGAAGCAACCTAGAGTTTGCCTATGTACTGGCTGCTGCCGGGGTTCCTGCGTGGGCTGAGATCAGCCTTGAAGAAACCTGAAATACAGTTGGAGGACCTCACCCAGGCAGGTCTGGGTGAGGGTGCCCAGGAAGTTGCCACATAGGGACAAGGAAGCATGGATCAGGTACAGCAGTGCCTGTCACCAGTGCTATGACCTTGGGTGAGTCACTGCTGTTAGCATCAGTCCCCCGACTGTAAAGTGGAGATAATAATGGCTCTGGCTCCCAGGGCTGTTGTGGGGATAGTCATGGACCAGCATGGAGGAGTCAGTCAATAAAAGACGGTGCTGATATATCTGTTTTCATGCTTCCCCGTCACAGTTGCCTTCCATAGCCTGCCAAGGGCTTAAATATTCAGGTAAAAGTTTCAGGGTGACCCTGATTGAGGGGTGCAAGCCAGATCCTGGCTTGGGATGCCACCCACAACAGTTGTGTTATAACTGGCTGGCTGGAACTTGATTGGTTCAGGGCCACCAATGCTGTCTCTAGCTTGGTCCCAGACTGCTTTTTCTTCTCCAGTTCCCGGGGAGCCAGCAGATCTGGAGCCCTGAGAGTGACCCCTATTCTCTAAGTCTAAACAGGAAGGGACAGGAACCATGGTCCTTATGAGTGGCTCTCTGAGGGAAGAGCTGATCTCCACATTCAGACTCCTCACTCAGCTGAAGAGCAGGGAGAGCTCCTATCCCCGCATGCCAACCCACAGGCCTCATCTCTGGCCAGCCAGCTCCAGGGGTGGAGGCAGCCTAGACACGGCTTTGAAGAGCTGTTTATGTGAAAGCCACTCCCCTTTACGGTTGATGGGGCCCGAGGTACTCTTCCGAGATTGCCCAGGGCTCCAGTTCAGACTGGGCATTCCTGTCGTACTGGCACTGGGAAGGTTGCGAAAGGATCCACGGCGACATGATGCTTGGCCCCACTGCTCACTGCTGTTTTGGGGAGCCACGGTCTGCTGGCCTGCTCAGCCTATGGCAGCAAGTTCTCCTAGAACCCCTCTAAGTTAGGGCTGGTTGGGAGAGTGGGACCTCAGGGAGCCCGTGGCTAACTCCAGGGGTGTCACTGATTCCAGCATCGACTTCAGGTGTCTCACTTCCTGGGCAGGTGGCTGGGTCAGCAGTGGGCGTGGGGCTTGGGTGGAGCAGAGGAGTTTGTGGGAGGGATTTGAGAGGAATGTGTGGCCAGTTGGCTCACCTCAGCTCTGGGTTTAAAGCTGACAGTTGTTGGTCCTGTGGCCACTTCCCCCGTCATACCTGTTCCTGTGGACTTGGTCTCATGGCTCTGGTAAGGCTCCAGAGGGCACTGGGCTCCCATTTCTGACTTGGCTCCCCATGTAGGGCCTGGTTGCTACTGTTTCTAAGAGGAGCGAGGGGATGCTTTCCAGCTTCAGGATCAGACAAAGTAGAAGCCAGGGGCAAGGCCATAACTGGGATGGGGTCCCAGGCAGAACTCCCTGGATATGGACCCTGGGAACTCTGGGGATCTTATCCACTGTTCTGGGGGCTTCAAAAGAAGTAGCTGCTCCATGCTTCTGACTTGGTTACTTGGCATGTGGGAGCCCGGGGGCCGCGTCAGAGATGAACTTCCTCAGCTTTGCTCCCGACCATGGAGCTCCCTGAACTTGACCGTTGGCACCTTTCTAGAGATATGGCTGAAGACCAAAAGGAAGGACCAGGTGGCACAAGCTTCCTCTGCCTGGGCACACTGGAGATATCCACATCTCCAGAAGCAGAGGGGATTTAAAGGAGCTCTGGAGACCCTCAACAGATCTGGAGGATGGCAGTGTGGGGTGGTCTGGGTTGGCAGCTGCTATCCTGACCCAGAACCCATCCCCAGGATGGGGTAGATAGCACCAGTTACAGCTCATTCATTTGCCTGAGCCCCAATGTAGTCCTTTCTTTCCCTTGACACAAAGCTGCTTGGTGGGGTGGGGTGGGGAGGTGAGGCACTAGGGATAAAAAGACAGAAGGAACCATACCCATTAAAAGGTCAGCTTGCCTGTGTTTTAATCCCAACCATGCCTTAAGAGAGTGGCCTCAGTTTCCTTCCACGGTTGGTCATGGTCATAGCATCCTTAATAGGATGTGTGACAACTGAGTAAATATATGCTGAGTCCTTGGTATGTGGCTGGCACAGTGTGTTGTTTAATTAGGAGAAGGTGTCATCATGTAGATTCAGTGTCTCTTGCCACTCTGGGATTCTGATGGGTGAACTTTAAGAGATTGCCCCAACCTCCCCTGTGGCCCTGTCACATTTGGCCCCATCCATCTATCTGCAGGCAAAGGTGGCGGGGACATGCCTGCTCACTGTACGTGTCCTCCAGGCTAATGGCTTGCCTTCCAAGGACCTAGGTAAACACACTGCTTCCCTGGCCCTTAGCTGAGCCCAGAGAACAGGTGGGGACTGATTGAGAGGAGTTAGTACCAGTGGGAGGGGCTACAAGGACTGGGCTGGTAGGAGGTCCTGCAGGGGTCTACTGGAGAGAAGGGTCCCAAAAGTGGCAGAAGGCTCAGCCCTATGGATATAGTATCTCAGGAAGAAGGAAATAGACTCAGTGGTAGGCTGGGAAGGGTTCTTGATCATTACAAGACGTGCTCCTCTTTCCTGCAGTGACATCCTCTGACTGCTATGTGACTCTGGACCTGCCCACAGCCTCCAGCCACACGCTCCAGACACGCACAGTCAAGAACAGCAGAAACCCAGTCTGGAATCAGAGCTTCCACTTCCGGATCCACGGGCTGCTCAAGGTAGCCCAGGCACCAAGTCTGCCCTTGCCATTTCCCCTGTGCCCATTACCACATGTCTCCTAGTTTGCCATCTCCTGCCGTTTGCCTCTCGTCCCCTCCTTCCTGTATAAGCTGCCGCTCTCTCGCCTCTTCCAGAATGTTGTGGAACTGAAAGTCTTTGACCAGGACCTGCTCACTAAAGATGACCCTGTGCTGTCAGTGCTGTTTGACGTAGGGACTCTGCGAGCCGGGGAATCTCGGCGCCAGAGTTTCTCACTGAGCACTCAGGTACAGCTGTGTGCAGGGAAGTGGGGGGAGGCAGCTCTGAAGACAGGGCTTCAGAGGCTCCTCTGCTTCAGGGAGTGGGCTGGGGCTCCCAGGCGACTTTTCACCAAGGAGCAGTCCTGTCCCCAACTTGTATCTCACCTTCTGATCAGAAGCACAACTTCTTGGGAACAGTCCAAGGCATATAGACAGAGAGTTGTGGAAAGGGACAGTGGCTCTTCCCCAGCTCTATGGCCTCAGCATCTCCCACTGCCATCTCAGTTGATGGTGCCTCTAACTTGCTTCTCTTCCAGGAGGACGGGCGCCTGGAAGTTGAATTTCGGCTGCAGAGTCTGTGAGTAGGGGCTCAGGAGTGCCTGGTGGGTGGCAGTGGAGACTTTCCTTCTGGGAAGGGCAGTGCAGCTCACTGAGACTGGTACCTCTCCTTGGTAGAGGAGGGGTGCCTGGGCTCTTGCAGAGAGTCACTGGGGACCTCTTTCCAGGACAGACCATGAGGAACAGCTCATCAGCAATGGCATCCTTGTGGTGAGTGAGGGCCCAGGGCTTCCCCGGTAGCTCATTCCTCTTGCTGTCTGCTCTTCTCCCAGGCTGAGTAGGCTCACTACAGCCTGGGTTGTGTGGGCTGAGTTGGGGACCTGGTATGCACATTCCCCAAGGGAATAAATCTCAAGCAAATGCTTAATGACTGAGGGTGATATAACAGTGTTCTGGGGAGCAGGGACCAGGAGCCCACAATGTAGGGTCCCAGAGAGGGGTACAGTGTGTATCTAAGGGGATCTCTTGACCACAGGCTCGGGAGCTCTCCTGTTTGCATGTTCAACTGAAGAAGACAGGAGACCCAGAGGGTGAGTTCATCCTCCTTAGGTGGCCCTTCTGCTCTCATTCCTGTCTCTTCCTCCATTTTGAGGGGGAACCTAGTACTGGCTGCTTTCGGGGAGCAAAACTTGTGAGGCCAGTCCATGCTGGGACTCCCCGGGCTCCATCTCTCCAGGTGGACCATGTCAGAGAGGGATTTCCCTACAGACTTGATAATTAATTTGGTGGACAGAGATCCCATCCTGAGTTTCTCCTCTGGTTCCTGTTTCTAGGGTCAGAGAGCAGAGTTCAACTTGTGGTTGCTGGGGCCTGTGAGGGCCCACAGGCCGCCTCTGTGGGCACCAGTTCTTTCCTCTTCCACTACCCAGCCTGCTGGGAGCAAGATCTGAGTGTTCACCTGCAGGTAGCACCTTGCTCCTGAGACCCCTGGAGGCCCTCCTGTTCCCTTCCCCACCGTTATTCTGTCCCCGCCACAGGGAGTTGGTCGGGTCTGTGCTAAGGTCCTTTCTCCCCCTACTCCTAAGGATGACCCCCAGGAGCAACTGAAGGTACCATTACGCACCCTGCCCTCTTCAGAGTTGGTGAGACTCGTCTTTCCCACGTCCCAGGTAACTCATAAAGAGAAGCTGGGTTCTCAGGCCTGTCACTGGCCTGGCCTTGGAGCAAACAGCCTCTTTTGTGGCTGATCCTCCCTTCAGGCCATTCCCTCACAATCAATGGGTGGAAGTATGGACCCTGGAAAAGTACTTGGGGCCCAAGGGTTCTTGGGATGGACTGGGGTGCAGTGGGGTGGAAGTAGCCAGCCTTTCCGATCATGGTACTCATGGTTTCCAGGAACCGCTGATGAGGCTGGAACTGAAGAAGGAAGAAGGGTGAGAGCCTGCCTGGGGAATGGGAGAGCAGGGGACGGTGCCCAGGCAGCATGGGGGAGTGTCTGGCCTGGGGGAGGGGAGATACAGCAGCTCCTAGGGCAGGGTGGGGGGGATTGCATTGGGTGGAGGCTTCAGTGTGCATAGGCCATTCTCAATGTTCCCACTTGGATTTGCTACAGTTTGGGGGCAGGCCCTGCCCAGCACACAGCCTGGGAAATTCAGGGTCAGTGTCTGTCTGGAAAAGCAGGCAGGGAGGCTAGGACACCAAGAGGAAGAGGGAGGGATGAACCTTGGCATGGAGGCTGTTGAGAAGGGACCTTAAATGGCCTTCAGAAGAGGGAAGGTGGCTTTTCATCACCAATAGGTGGGGCAGTGGGCCTTCGTTTCTGCCCCTTCTGCCATCATTTTTGGAGCTGTGGGTAAGGGAGAGATTTGACTTGGAGGTGACAGCCCTAGACCCTGGGTGCACTTGGTCCCATGGTCTGCTCTGCCACAGTCACATGCGTGTATGGCTCTGGGTTCTCCCTCCCCTCACCCCACAGCAGGAGGTGGCGAGGGCTGAGAAGGGAAGAGAGGGCAAGGGTCTGGCAGGTGAAGTCAACCAGTTCCTTTTTCTGTGATGGAGCTGAGAACTGCTTCCGGACTCTTCCTTCTCCTCAGACCAAAGGAGCTGGCAGTGCGACTGGGCTGTGGGCTCTGCCCTGAGGAGCAGGCCTTCCTGAGCAGGAGGAAGCAGGTGGTGGCCACTGCCCTGAAAAAGGCCTTACAGTTGGACCAAGACCTCCAAGATGACGAGGTCTGGGGGCTGAGCACTACTGAGTGGTGTTTTCCTCATGCCTGCTTAGGCCCAGGGCTGGGAGGGTTGTGCAGCCTGGAGCTGGTGTCAGCTCAGGCTTGTCGCTGGCAAGCCTTGCTTGCCCTATTCCTCTTCCTCGATGTTATCAGGATGATACATCAGGCACTTGCAGCTCAAGGGTGGGAGTCTCCACATAGGCCAACCTGCACTCTTCCACCTGACTGAAGGTGATTTGGCTGATGAGACACACGTGGTATGAGGATGGTCTCTTGACTCAGAATGGTCCCCAGAGGGTCAGACCAGCCTGAGTTGCCTCCCAGAACTGGAGAGCAGGACCTTTTGGAGACTTCCGCAGGAGCCTTGGTGGCTTCCAGAAAGTGATCTCAGGCTCCTTGAGGGCTGGCACTTGTTAGGCCATTCTTCTGGAGCCCCATTGTTTGAAGCAGTGAGGCCTTTAGGAGTTTGTTTCTGACTAGATCAACAGGGCTAACTCAGAGCTGGTCCCAGGACTCAATCGCATTTTGACTGACTGGCCCCTTGACTATCGTGTTTCTTCCCTGTGCAGCTTTCTCTATTCCTCGGGCCTTTTTTGAACCTGGCTCTCGTCTTCCAGATCCCCGTGATTGCTGTTATGGCCACTGGCGGTGGGATCCGGGCCATGACTTCTTTATATGGGCAGCTAGCTGGCCTGAGGGAGCTTGGTCTCCTGGACTGCATCTCCTACATCACTGGGGCTTCAGGGTCCACCTGGTGAGCATGCTGGGAGCTGAGGACTGGAGGCTGCAGAGCTGGTGGAGTCGGGAGGACTGTAGTGAAAGGGATTTCCTAAGCCCCGTGGGCCCCTGCGCAAACTGCACGGACTGAGAAAAATGTTGGCAGTAGAGCGCAGTGTACTCCAGGGAACAAGAAGGTGCTGGCCAGACCTGGCCTTCAGGAGAAAGTCAGAGATGAGAAGTCCAGGTGGAGGGTCCTTTGATAACAATCCCCTAATCCTAAGCTTTGGCTTCCCTCAGGGCATTGGCCAACCTCTATGAGGACCCAGAGTGGTCTCAGAAGGACCTGACAGGGCCCACCGACTTGCTGAAGACCCAGGTGACAAAGAGCAAGCTGGGTGCCTTGGCCCCCAGCCAGCTATGGAGGTACCGGCAGGAGCTGGCTGAGCGTGCCCGCCTGGGCCACCCGACCTGCTTTACCAACTTGTGGTCCCTCATCAATGAGGCCTTGCTGCATGATGAGGTAGGGAGAAAGAGGTGGGCCTGGGTTGGTAAAGCTGTCTGGAAATGGACTCATCTCTGGATGCTACATGGGAAAGACTCCCAGCATCAGGAAGCTGAGGGCTTAGGTTGAGCTCCTCTTTCTCTCAGCCCCATGAACATAAACTCTCAGATCAACGGGAGGCCCTGAGTCGAGGCCAGAACCCTCTGCCTATCTACTGTGCCCTCAACAGCAAGGAGCGGGGCCTGACCACCTTTGAATTTGGGGGTGAGTGGCTTCAGAGCTGGGGCCCGTGCTCATACGGATGGTAGGGTTCAGGTTCAGTGTGACTAGTCCTGTATTGAAGAGTTGACTCTGATGCCCTCGTCTCCTGGTTCAAGTACCAAAGTCTGTCATCCTGCCAGCTCCTTAAGTCCCATGCTTGTAACAAGGCCTGAGCCTCCTGGTCCCCAGACTACCCTGAAATAGAGTGAGTCCAGGGTGGGTGTTTGGGAGCCCAAGGTCCCTGGCTCCATGGCTGACCTGTGTGTTGTCCTCACAGAATGGTGTGAGTTCTCTCCCTATGAAGTCGGCTTTCCCAAGTACGGGGCCTTCATCCCCTCTGAGCTCTTTGGCTCCAAGTTCTTCATGGGGCGGCTGGTGAAGCAGCTCCCTGAGTCCCGAATCTGCTTTCTGGAAGGTGAGGAGGCTAGATGATGGGAGGCTTGGGAGAGGGGCCTGGGTGAGAGGGACGCCCTCCCCTTGCCCGGATCTGCCAGAGGGAGGGAGGGTTCAGACTGTAGCAGCAGTTGAGATGTTTTCACTGACGCCCCCTCCTCAGGTATCTGGAGCAACCTGTTTGCAGCCAGCCTCCAAGACAGCTTGTACTGGGCCTCGGAACCCACCCAGTTCTGGGACCGCTGGGCTCAGGATCAGGCCAGCCTGGGTAGGTGCCTAGGCTTTCCATAGGAGCAAGGTGGGCAGCCAGCTGGGAGTATCTTTAAGGCATCATGGACCTCAGCTGCTTACCGTCCAGGGTCCCCACAAAGACTGGGACAAAGGATCGGAGGCCTTCTTTTCCTAATGCTACCCCATCCCCTCTCGCCTCTGCAGACAAAGAGCAGGTCCCCCATCTGAAGATTGAAGAGCCACCAACAACAGGTGGTAGGATTGCTGAGTTTTTCACTGGCCTCCTGACAAAGCGGCCACTTGCCCAGGCCACCCACAACTTTATGCGTGGCCTTCATTTCCACAAGGACTATTTCCACCACCCACACTTCTCCATCTGGAAAGGTACCCTGTGTGGTCCAGGCTCTTAGCATCCCTTAGCCTCACGACACCCCCACCTCCTCTCCTCTCTCTCTGGGGTATGCCGCTCTGGCAGGATTTGCGGGGACCACGGATTGTCTTTAAGGCCTGGACCCACAATGACAGATGGTGCTTCTCCC
Organism: Ellobius talpinus; assembly: GCA_001685095.1. NCBI lineage: Eukaryota > Metazoa > Chordata > Mammalia > Rodentia > Cricetidae > Ellobius > Ellobius talpinus. The sequence goes on from LOJH01000692.1 coordinate 34,632, forward strand.
ACCCCAAACCTTTGTAGCTACCAAATTGGACGGGCTCCCCAACCAGCTGACACCCATGGAACCCCACCTCTGCCTCCTGGATGTTGGCTACTTCATCAATACTAGCTGCCCACCCCTTCTGCAGCCAACACGGGATGTGGACCTCATCTTATCACTGGATTACAACCTCCATGGAGCCTTTCAGGTTGGGGAGATGGTGGGCCATCTAGGGTAGCCTTCTAGAATGAAAAATGAAAACTACTTTAGGATCCAGTATCTGGCCCCGCTCCCACTAGGGGGAATGACAGTGTCACCCCCTACTGGGGGAAGTTAGCTCTGCTCTGGGAGTGGGTGCTGAGTAGCTGAGATATCTAACCCTGAAGAGATCCTGGCATACCTGCCACTTCTGGATGGCTCCCACTTTCAGAGGGCTGGCTGTTGGCCACTAACTCGGGGGAGCCCTAGAGGAGCTGGAAGGGAGGGCACAGTGAGACTGAGTATCCAGTTTGGTCTTTGGGCACCAAGTCCCATACATTTTAGTGAATGCCTCGTACTAAGCACACTGGGGCCCTCTGATGCCCGCTCTGCCCGCCCAGCAGCAGTTGCAGCTTGTGAGCCGGTTCTGCCAGGAGCAGGGCATCCCTTTCCCACCCATCTCACCCAGCCCTGAGGAGCAGCGCCAACCTCAGGAGTGCCATGTGTTCTGTGACCCCACCCAGCCTGAAGCCCCAACCGTGCTGCACTTCCCTCTGGTCAATGACTCCTTCCAGGACCACTCGGCCCCTGGTGAGCCATGGCCACCTCTCTCTTCCAGACTGGCCTCAGCACAGGTGTTCCCAGGCCCCCTGCCTAGACTGGCCTCTCTCCACAGGGGTACCACGGACACTGGAGGAGAAGGCAGCTGGGCAGGTGGACCTGTCTTCTGACTCCCCGTACCACTACACAAAAGTGACCTACAGCCAGGAGGATGTGGACAAGCTGTTACGCCTGACACATTACAATATCTGCAACAACCAGGAACGGCTGCGGGAGGCCCTACGCCAGGCCGTGCAGCGGCGCAAACAGCGCAGGTCTGAGTGACAGCTGAGGTTCCCATCTGGGAACCTGTGACCCTCCAGTCCTTCCCCTTCTGCTCGGACTTGAAGACCAGCATCACCAAGTGCCCCAGAGCCTCTGGGGACTCTGATGTCCAGGCACAGCTCCAGGGACACGTGTCTGGAGTCTCCAGTGGTGGCACTGAGCCTGACAGTAGCCCTGTCACAGAGTCGAGACTGAGCTCCAAGGAGAGACACTAGGGCCTAGCACGCGGAATGGCTTAACTCACCCCTGGGATGGAGAGATGGGACGGTGCTAGTTGCATGACAGGACACTGTGACATGTTACAGGGGCTCTTATAAACGGGAGATGCTCGGGTGGTGTTGTCCCAAGATTATCTGTTGCACCAGGCTGTTAGTTCCACAAGACACTTGATGTGAGCTCCCCTCTGGAAAATTCTAGCCCTGTCCATATGGACAGACTGCCATCTTTGTCTAAACAGACCCTGGGGTGAGGCCATGGTCCAGTTAAAAGGTGAAGGCTCATCTCGGGCCTCGTTGGTAACAACACGCGGTGGCAAGGCCTGTCCTCTGGACACTGGGCCTGAGCAGCCCAGGAAAGGTGCCTTGGGGCCAGTAGCCAAGGGCTTCCCTGGGACGTGTCTTCACTCTTGCCTCAGCATTCATTTCAAGGCTCAGGCCTGTTGGGAGAGCAGAGATTAGGAACCATGCACCCTAGAATCTTCCGTCAACATGGTGTCCGGCCCTCTGCCTCCCTGGACATCCCGCCTCCTAGCGTAGGAGTGGTGAGTAGCTGCTGGGCACTGTGAGACGAGCAGATGTAACAGCTTTGATTCTCACGATCCAGCAAGTTCTCTCAGCCAGGCAAGTGGGTCTCGGGTCTGCAAAAGTCGCTGGGATGCTTGAAATGTGACCCCAGCGACTTAGGAGACGGAGGTGGGAAGACCACACGTTCAAAGCCAGCCTGGCTAGTCTAGACAACTTAGCGAGCTGTAACGACAGTCAAGGAGGTATCTCCGTGGTAGAGTGTGCTGCCCACCGCTCACTCCCAGGGCCACCAGGAACTGCCTCATACAAGCCCTATTCCTTCAGCTCACACCCCCTGAATCAAGCTGGAGTTCAAGAGTCCTGCAAGAGAGGTGCCAGGGACCACAGCTGTGGCTGTCACCTGCTAGAGCCTGAGAGCCTTCCAGGCACACAGCTGTGCATCAGTCTAGATGTATGACATTGTCATACAAGACCTGGGGACCCGTGGGGATGGTGTTCACAATCTCTTTCACGTGCCTCAAGTGCCCCTATTTTTAGAGAGGCCTGAAGCCCATGAGCCTGGAAGTAGGAAAGGCATGGGTGAGATGGCTGAGGACCCTAAGAAGAGCCTGTATTCAACCTGCCTCATCCCTCGGCCTCCAGACTTCTGGCCACTAGCCCTGACATCAGGGACAGAGAATCAAGACAGGATAGAGATGAAGAACAGAGGGGCAAGCAATGGCTGAGGTCTTGCTGTCTCAGAATGAGGACTGTGGGGTGGACATCCAGGGTGCTTCTTGCCTACGGGATAGGCAGAGCAAGACCTGGCACCAGGAGGGGCTCCCCAGGTATAAAGGGTGCCAAGGACAGATGAGATGGAGTGAGCCCCTGCGAGAAAGGGAGCCTGTGGCCTCTGCACCGGCCCACTCAGCAGGGTGGGCCTTGAGTCCTGGCCTCTCAGGATTAAGAGAAAAACCTGTTCCACCCATCTCCTACCTGAGCACAGAGTCCTCACTCTCAGCTGGGAACCTGGCCTTGGGTTCTAAGCTGTAGAACCAGAGAAGGTTCACCCTAGCTAAGACAGCTTCTTCCTAGAAGCCATTGCCTGTGTCCCTGTCCTAGAGTCTCAGGGGTATGGTGAATCCGTCCTCATGTACCTTCCTACTGGGGCCTGCAGTATGACTGGGAACTCCGCACTCCCAAGCAGACCCCATGAGAGCTCCCCATCAAGACCCAGAGCAGGGAGGTAGGGAAATTCAGGGTCCTGGGTGGAGGAGGGGAGCTAGGGCCAAGGGACTGGGCGGGACCCCTGGGACCGCATCACTCCACAGAGAACCCATCAGACACAGAAAGGCACACATGGCAAGGAGTATTTTCTGCACATCTCCTGCTGGTGGGAGCTTGACCACAGTCCAGACCTCAGGATCTAGCATTCAGTTACCAGCCTGTGAGGTCCAGAAAGGAACAGAACCCACGAAGTTCCAGGCTGGAGGGGATGGGGCCAGACAATCTACCTCTGCTACTAATTAGCTGCATCACTTTGGGCAAATTTCTTAACCTCCAGAGTTAAGTTCTTTGAGGAAAAACATCAGGTCCCACTTTAGACATTAGAGAGAGTAGCTATATAAAAAAGACAAGTAACACTGGGAGTTTGGGGCCTGCCCACTACCTTCCTTCCCCTGCAGCCCATCTGCCACGCTACCCAGGCTGGCTGCCAGTTCAGCCTGCTTTTCAGACCTCCGCTCTGCGGCTCTGCCTGCAGCCCCTCAGCCAAGCTTGCCGTCAGGGGCCAGGCCTGCAGTTCTCACCTTGGGGAGAAACTATGCTTCCTGTCCTCCGGTCTCACATTCAGGCACAAGGGGGGCTACAGAAGCCAGCTCCTGGGGAGAGATGGGGTACAGGGGTTACAGGGGCCACCTCAGCTTTTCCCCCTGAGATTGGTGGTCTCTACTTGCCCGAGGTCTCTTACCCCAGGGCCCCCTGGTACTTTGGTTGCCTTCTTCGTATCCGGGAACAGGCTCAGGACTCTGCTTGTCAGCGTCCCATGGCTATTGTTCCAGAATCCCGTGCTGGGCTGTAGGGAAGACACAAGGGAAGATGACCCCAGACTTCTCCAGGAAAGTACTGCTCATGGTCTTCATGGGGAAGGAAGGGGGATCAAGGGAGGATCTGACAGAACAACCAGGAGGAGGGGGAGGAGGAGGACCCCCTTCTCTTCCTGACTTCTGTGGATAGAAACTGTAGCCTTCCCTGAGATCACCTAGGAAGCTACCCAGGAATCTGCTGGTTGCTACAGTGCCAGGCCAGGTGGCCACTGAACATGGAGTTGCCTACAATGGGGCTACTACCCACCTGCCTCCCCTCTGCAGGAAGCTGCTGTTTAAGTTCCACAGACTGCTCTATGACATGAGTGCCCTTTGCCTCCTGAGGATGCAAGATAGGGGTCCAGATGTCAGGCCCAGCACAGACAAGAGACGGGAGACACCCATTCCTTATTTCTAGTGGGCCCTGCACTCCTGGCCCCTGTGCCTACTCTAGAATGTGGGCCTTGGACACTCTGAGCCCCTGTGGCCTGGCTCATGCTCCAGGGGGTAACCGGTCTAGTGGGGACACCAGGCTACAGCAGGTCCTTCATCTTACCCAGACATGCAACCAATCCCCAGTTCAGAGAGCCTTCTACAGGAAGGCTCCACCGGATTGCCATCTTGTGTGTTCCTGTGTGGTCTATAACCTTCGTCCTTCCCTGTTTTCTCCCACCCCAAGAGTGCCGGTCTCTACGACTGTGTTTCAGCTTTGGAGTCTTCTGTTCTTGCCAGCCCACAGGGGCACCTCCCTCCCCAGGGCTCTGAGGTGGCAGGGGTACCCCTCTCTCTCCAGGGCACTGAGGTGGCAGAGGTACCTCCCTTCCCAGGGCACTGAGGTGCCAGGGGTACCCCTCTCCAGGGCACTGAGGTGGCAGAGGTACCTCCCTCCCCAGGGCACTGGCATAGCAGGCGGTGGTGGTTTTCCTGAAGGAGAGACCCTGAGGAAGACTCCACAAGGCCTTAGTGCGCCCTAAGGAGCCCTAACTTGCTGACTGAGGAACTGTGCCACCCGACCACCCCATAAGCCTCTTCTCAGTTTACTCAGCCTCCCGTCATCCAGCCCTGGGACCTGTGCCACCGTCTGAAGCTGGGTGAACGTCTCCTCATGGGCCACCAGCAGCTTTTCCAGGCCCTCATGTCTGCAGAGCAGATGCTCCACATCTGTCACTGAGTGCTGAGAGAAACGAGGATGCGGCTCAGAGGAGGGTGCCAGCCCCCGTTGGCCCTCCACACTTAGCCCAGAGGCTGATGAGCAGGCAACAGCAAGATCTGCCTCCACTCACCCCATAGCTGGGGTCCAGCAGCAGGCCTTCCTGGGAAGCCAGCCAGGCCTCAGCCAGCTCCAGCTTCTATCGCAGCTGCCACAGGCCCCAGCTCTGCTCAAGGCGCTGCCCACGCAGGGCCTGTGCAACCTGAAGCTCCTGCAGGTGTCTGTCCAGCTCCTGCAGACACTCTGCCACCTGCAGGAAGAGGCATGGAAGCTTAGGCAGAGCTCCCACCCTGGCAGGGCTAGCAGGAGAGCAAAGCCCACCCAGATCCTTCCTTTCTGCTTCTCCCTCACCACCCTCTTCCTCACCCTTCTTGGGGCTCCCAGGCCTTAGCAGTGAGGCTCATCCCACCCTCCGTTCATACCTCCGGGGACACGAAGAGCCCGTCATCCAGCAGCTGCTGCCCTTCCTGCCGTGTGCTCTGGGCTTGAAGGCAGCACTCCTGGATTTCTTGGTCCAGCTCCTTGTGCTGCTCAAGAAACCACTCAGCCCCCAACACATCCCTAGCCAGCTCCTCCGAGGAAAGCAGCTCCTGAGACCATGCTCTGCCAGCCAAGGAAAGAGAGCTACTAGCAGAGCTGGCCAGGCAGCCTCGGGGACCAAGGCAGAAGTGCTACTCCCCTGAAGCCAGGGTAGGGCAGAGCTAAGCTAACAGTCCATCCAGGACCCCTGCTTACAGCAATTCCCGACAGCGCCCAAGAAAGGTGTGACTCTGCGTGGCCTGCAACAGCTTGACTCCGTTCCTGGGCTTTAGCCTCCAGGTTGGCCCAGGCCCCTTGCACCTTGGTGAGCCACTCAGCCAGACCCTCCTGAGCCACAGGGTAGTGCTGACCCAGGCGATGGGCCTCCATCTGCACTCTGGTCACCTCTTTCTCAATAGCTGTCAGTTCTCTCTGCAACCAGAACATGAGGTCAGGCCTCACTCTTGGGGAGGGCACACTCCCCATTCAGTGGCTCCTGGCCTGTGGTGACCCCTCTGTTCTGCTCTAAAGCCTGTGCCAAGTCCCCAGGCCAGTGGGGAGTGGTCTGATATCCTGGAGAAGTGGCTCGGGGCAGGGCCCAGGTGGACGGCCATTATCTATCATCTCTGACGAGAGACTGAGTGAGGCACACAGATCTTTTGCCTGAAGAGTGGGGCTGGGGTGAGCAGCCTTGGGTAAGGCCTTTACCTGCAGGCACCTCTGCTGCTGCAGGAGCTGTGCAGGTGACAGGCTGTGGCTGGGGAACTCTCCCTCCAGCAGGGTAGTCTTCTACTGCAGCCAGTCTTGGAGCGCTAAGACGGCCTGCTCAAAGCTCTGGCGCTCACGGGCTGCAGCCAGGTTCTGGGAGAGAACGAGGGGAAACCTGCTTGGGGCTGTGCTTCGCTCCACAGTTCACGCTACCTGAGACATGGCCTACCTCTCTATGGGTTTCGATTGCCTTGTTCAGCCTCTCCCAGGTGGCCTGGATGTGATACTTCTGGGCTTGGATCTGGGGGAAGAACCTGGGTGCTTCTCTTTCCAGGGGGGCCATCAGCTCTCTCAGGGTCTGCACCTTGGCCTGGCCCAGGCTCTGGACTTCTCTGCTGAAAGCACCAAACGTGGCTTCCATCACCTGGAAGGATGTAAGCCCAGGGATTGCAGAGCTGCTACTGGCAGCCTTGGAAGCTCATTAAGGGCCTGGCTGCACCAGTGGCCCCAACATCATTTAGCCCTAGAGTTCTAGAACTACAGATTCCTCCAGCCTCCCTGTTCATCCCTCAGACTCCCCCATCTTCAAACACATGCCTTCTTCACCTAAAGAAGCCTTCCCCTTCTCTCCCCTGGGCCTACTGAGGACTAACCCACCTCGATGTCTTCTAGGTCCTGTTCATAGTCCTGGGACTCGGCAGCAGCCACCTTGGTGGTCAGCCAGGCATCCAGGAGCTGGGCCTCTCGCTCTAGCTGGTATAGGCGTAATTGCTCACGCAGCGCTTGCCCCCTGCCCTCCGCCCTCTGCAGCAGCTGTGCGTGGGCCTCCCTCACAGCCTGCAGCTGGGACAGCACCCTGGGACTAGGACAGGAAGAAAGGGACAGCATAGAGCACAAGCCCTCCCTCTCTCCAGTCTGGACCAGTGTCCTCTGCCCCTGTGACAGTGGCATCCTCATTTCTGCTCCTCTCCAAGGAGTGTGGCTCTGGCATATCTGCCCAGGTGCTGCCCACTCTCCAGGAGGGCCACTGTTTGCTGTAGCTGCTCAGTGCGACTGCTGAACCCCTCCAAATCTCTTATGGTGGCCTCCAGACGCCGCAGAATCCCGTGTGGCCTCAGCATCCTGGCCCAGGTCCTCACTGTCCAGAATATGGCCCCGTTCAGCTAGCCAGGATCCTGCCTCAAGGAGCTAGGCAGTGTAAGAGGCAGGAATTAGTTTCCTAGGCCTGGCACTTCACTTGGAAACACAGGCAAGGGCTCCCGGCCTCAGGGTTCAGAGTGGGGTGAGGGGATGGACTGGGGAGGGTGTCCTCAACCAGTTGCATGGGAAAAGTGAAGAGTTCTCATTGCCTAGCACCTTCCAGAAGATTCTTACTGTACTGGAAGGACCCTGAGTGTCTGTATTTCTAAGGGTTCCATGTGATTCTTTCCTTTTTCCTCCATGTAACATAAATACAATTTACTTTTGCTTCTCAGAGACAGGGTTCCTATTTAGTATAATAAAAGCATATTAAAAATAAAATCAAGTTTTAGCCAACAGTCCTTACTTTATATTTTTCTTTCTTTTTTTTTCTTTCTTTTTTTTTGTTTTATGAGACAGAGTTTTCTTTAGACCTTGGTTGGCCTGGGACTTGAACTGGACCTTCCTGTCTGTTTCTTGAGTGCTGGAACTGTGAGCATGCCCCACCATCCCTAATTTCTAATTACTTGGTTTTTTTGAGATAGGGTCTCACTATATAGCTCAGCCTTCTAGGTGCTGAGAATACACGGCTCACATTTCTTGCTACTTGTTTAGTTTGAGGGGTAGCTCAGATGTAGTTACAAGGTGATGGCTCCAGGCAATTCTGACCAAGTTCTAGCCGAGAACCCCAGGTTTGGAAGAAACAGTGAAAGTCAAGCCCAGTGCGCTCAGTGTTGTGAGCAGAAGCCACAGCGCTCCCCCTGCCCCTGGGTCATCTTTCAGTCCATACACTCCTGGTGTTCTCAGGCTGGCTCTGACATCTTGGCACCTACAGCATCCTCTCACCTCCATCAAAATCTGCTGGGCTTCCAAAGCTTGCTTCAGCATCCTCCTCCTCCGTGTTGCCTCTGTCTGCAGGTGCTCTAGAGCCACCTCCAGCTGCTGCACCCGGGCAGCCACCTCTTCTGCAGCGAAGTGTCCAGCCTGCACAAGCTTATGACCTGTACCCACCACCACCTGGCTCAGAGCTGTGTGGCTACTGATTTCATTCTCCAGATTCTGTAAAGGATGAAGGACCAGAGAGGTACCAACAATTGGGGAACCCACGCCCCAAGCTGGGCCGAAAGATCCTTCAGACTTCTAAGGAGTTTCCATCCCAGGATTTCCAAAGAAACTAGATGTCCCCAAAGCAGAGGCTTTGCTGGATCACAGTGCCCTGTCCTTGACTGTGAGCCTCCAGCTCCTCTGAGGCAAACCCTCCCCAGCCTCCCTGCATGGGCCAGCACCTGGTGTTTCTCCTGCAGGTGCGGCACAGTGCTCAGGCTCTGGCCGTAGTCCTGGGCTGTGGCAGAGGGCAGCTTCTCCTGAACCCAGGCCATTTCTTCATCAGCATCCCTGAAGAACTCTAAGAGTAGTCTCTGGGCTTCCAGGGACATCCTGTGCTCTTGTAGGGGCTCCTGAAGGCTCAGGAACCTGAAAAGGAACCGGAGGGGCCACGGCCATCCATGTTAGAACTAGACTATAACAATGCTCACCTACTCTGTGCCCTTCACTGTGGGCAGGAGAAAAGATGAGAGCCATGCCAGAAGGCAGGAGGGGTGCCCCTCCAAGAAGGCAAGGGTGGGTTCTCCTCCCAAGAAAGCAGGGGTGGAGGGGATGCCCCTCCAAGGCAGCAGGCAAAGGAGGGCAGGGTATCAAACCAGGGGGGTCTGGGCAATCTACCTCTGAAGCAGCTGCTGGGCTCGCTCTTCCACACCTTTGGTGAGGCAGTGGCCTTCCTGAAAGCAGGCTTGGGCTTGGCCCCGCAGCTCCTGCACTTGCCTGGTCTGACTAGCGATAGCTGCTTCCAGCTCCCTCTGCACCCCCAGGAGCTCGCCCACCCTAGGCAGGTCCTGGCTTTTGACAGGGTCTCCCAGCTCTGCTTCCATGGTCTCTAGCCAGCTCTCCAGTTTCTCCAGCATCTTCTGCAGATGCAGAGCCTGGGGCAGGATGTAAGAGTATAAGAGAGTGGGAGTGCTGTGTCCTAGAGTCCTGTCCAGTGAGTTGCTCCATAACCTCACCTTGCGGGCCGCCTGTAGTCCGGCCATCTTCTTCTGGCAGTTGGTCTGCAGCTCAGCCCAGAGGCCTCCTAGTTCTTGCAGCCGCTCCTGGATGGTCTCTGAGGCTGGGTGGCCTCCTTGTAGCAGCCTCTGCCCCTCCTACACCAGACATTGTACAGACATCCTGGACTAAAGATGCTGGTACCCTGGTACCAATGACCAGCCTAAACTCTGTGTGACATGGGACAAATTTCCATCCCTTCTTCCCTTCCAGTGTCCATCCTTTTTCCTTCTTCCCCTGCCTCTTTTTTGAGAGAGTCTCACTACACAGCCTAGATTGGCCTCAGACTCACTGTGCAGTTCTTTCTGTAATCCTGAGTGCTGGGATGACGGTCCACACACCAGACTGGCTCTTCCTCCTGTCTTCCCCGGCCTTTTCACTACTGTCTAGCCTCAGCCTCACAGTGCTGGCACTATGGGTGTGTGTCCACACCCAGCTTCACAAGTTTCTTACTCTAAGTCTCTGTGTCCTCTCCCATGCAATGATTATTGGTTATTGAAGTAACTGAACACGAACTACTTAGCAAAGCACTTGATATCAGGAGTAACCAGCTTGGGGCCAGGATTCCTTCCAGACAGAGAAGGAAATGTTTAAAACAAAATCAAAACAAACAAACAAAAATATACTCTATTTTGATATCCTGAGTTTCAGAGCTGCTGGCTGTGTCTTATTGTTCCAATATACTCTATAAAATTATCGAAAAAGCGCCATTTTTGAAGAGGGGGTATCTACACACAACCTAGCATACAGAAAGCATACAAAGGACAGCAGTTGTCATTACTGTTGAGTCAAAGCCAGCTGTGGGGGTGTAGGGGACTGGGCTGTGGACCCTCAGCCTCATGGAACCTCACCATCTGCAGCTCCTGTTGCTGGTGAACACTGGCATCCAGCACAGCCTGGAAATTCTGCTGCTTCTGCAACTGTGTTTGCATCATGGTTGGGTCCTGCTGACCCTTGTCCAGAGCTACCAGGTTCTTCTCCCTCAGCCACGTAGCTACCTAGCACAAAGGACAGAACGAGGCTCTGCATTCCCTAACCTCTGGAGAGCCTCTGAGGAAGATGTACCCCCACAACCCTCCCAGCCCAAGCAATGGGAACCTCATCGAAATCCTGCAAGAAAGTCCGAAGCTGCCGCAGCTCCTCCAGCTGGCGACCCCACACCCTTGCTCGCTCTGTGAGTGCCTCTTTCCTGCAAGAAGAGGGTTTCGTGGACTCTCAGGCTCAACTGCCAGGACTGGAGAATGTGTGTGCCCACACCCCGTGTGTGTGTGTGTGTGTGTGTGTGTGTGTGTGTGTGTAGGTGTGTGTGTAGCCCAGCCTTTCGTGTGTGTGTGTGTAGCCCAGCCTTTGATAAGCCAGAGGTTTCCTTTGAAACAAAGTTGTATATGTTCCCCCCCTTCATATCAGTGTCACTAATGTTCATATCCTAACCCTAATCTGAGGACATAACTGTATTTGGAGATACAGAGCTGGGCTGAGAGGACAGGTGTCCTCATATGAGCAGGTTAAGGCAGGACACACCCAAAGGGTGACCATGTAGGGACACGGGAGAAGACTATACTCCAAAGACAGACTCTTCTAACACCTTGGTCTTGAACTTCGTGCCTCTAGTATTGTGAGAAAATAATTTTTTATTGTTTATATCACCCAGCCTGTAGCACTTTGTTATAATAGTCCAATCTAATAGTGTCCAAAAGCAACTTTTTTCTTTTTACTATGCTGGGATTGAACCTAAGACTTCACACATGCTAGGCAGGTGCTCTCCCACAGAGCTGCACCCCAAGCCCCCCTTTTGCTTTCTAAACCCCTTGTGAGGCAGGGTCTCACGAACTTGCCCATGATGACTATAAATTTACTCCATAGCCCAGGCAAGTCAAGTGATCGTCTTGCCTCAGTTTGTCAAGTAGCTGGGATTACAGGCCTGAGCCACTAGAACTGTTTTGTTTTATGCTATTTTTGCATTTTATTTTATTTGATATATGTGTGTGTGTGCGTGAGTCTGTACACACATGGGGAGGTCAGAGACCAACTTTTGGAAGCTGGTTCTCTCCTTCCTCCAGAGGTTCCACCAGCTGAAGCTCATACAGCAAGCCTTCTCACCTGGTGAGCCTTTCTTGATATTCCTGCCCCCGTTTCTTTTTGAGACAGGGTCTCACTATGTAGCTCAGTCAGGCTTCAAACTTGTTATGCAGCCCAAGCTGGCCTCTTGATCCTCCTGTGCCCCTCCAACAAGTGCTTGGATTATAGGTATGTGTAACCATGCCTGGCTTTAGCCACTTTTTTGATTATGCATTGCTGTAAGCAATAGTACACACACACACACACTTTAATATTTAACACAATTGAAACATTTGATATAAACAAGTTACATTATGTATTAATTTATATATTCTGTATATATACCTTCAAAGCAATATATTAAAAACATTAGCAGATGCACACAGAATAAAGTTCTGATACCTCCAACCCATGGCCCTTTCCCTTCCCTGGTGTTAACCAGAGGGCATGGAGCTGGGGGAAACTAGAGGCTAGACTGAAGCTGAACAGCCTTCTGAGTATAGCGCAGCCTGGAGCAAGGGAAGGGGTCAATGCATCCTGCTGGGGTTGACTAGGCCTGCGGGAACCACCTAATGTAACAGACTGGCAAACTAACTTGCTGTTTGTCTACTCAGACCTCCATGGATACCCAGGAAATCTACCTGCAAAGACAGAGAGGGATGGAGCCTGAGAGAGGACCTGGGTTCAATTCCCAGCACCCACAGGGCAGCTCACAATCATTTACAACTCCAGTTCCAGGAAACCTGATGCCCTCCTTCTGGCCTCTAGAGGCACCAGGCAAACACATGGTGCACAGACATACATGCAGGCAAAACACTCATACACATAAAATATAAATAAACAGATAAGTAACCGAGAGGAGATATACTAGCTCCTGCTGGAGCACCAGCCCAAGGAGCCAGAGAAGTGGGAAGGAAGCCCCAGCTAGTCTGGGACATGGCTTTTGACTGTCTCTGCTTTGGTCTATACACTGGAGGAGCTGGGCCCGCTGAGCCACAGGAGCTGTTACAAGGCAGAAGGCAAGGCTAGTGTCACAAAATGCACAGGCCATGCAGGTCTACGGTTGAGCTTCAGTTGCATAAGAGATCTTCGGCCTACTCGGGGCATAGGCACCGTGCTAAGACCCCAGGCCCTCAGAGGCAGATTTAAGACCTAACTAGGGCAGTGGAATCTGCCTCAGGTCCTACCCATTGGGTAGCAGAGCGACTCAGGACTGACCTAGCATGCTCCTGTCCCTCCTACATCATTAAATCACTTCCTCTCGGTTTCCTAGTGTGAGCTTCTTAGTGGAGGAAGGTGGGATGAAGGAAGTGGATGCCATATATGGTCTGATGGAGAATAGGCCGACATACTGCCAGGTCAGGGGTGGAGGATACTCTTAGTGTCCTACCTTAGGTTTTGGAAAATGCTAGTAGTTGAACCAAGGAGTTGAACAGGAAGGGAAGAGCTTGGAAAATAGATATTCAAGCTAGCTCACCCCAGTTCCCATCATCCCAGAGCTATGGGTACCTCAGGATTAGGCCCTGGCACCTAGCCAGGATGCTGCGGGTCTCAGGGTGTCCACTCTGGTGCAGGCTGTGGGCTGTGGCCTCCAGTGCACTGATCTCTTCAGCCCTTGCCTTCAGGTTCTGCTCGTGCCTCTTGTGCTTTAACAGAAGGGTCTCCATGGCGGCCAAGGGGTCCTGCTGGAAGTGGGGTGCTGATGCTGACTATAGGGTTGCCACCACTCCACCCGCGAACCACCCACTTCCCTCTAGAACCCCTTTCCATAGGCGATTGACCTCCCAAGGACCCCACAAGGCTGCTTCTAGCTTTAGGATAGGGGAGATAGCATCTGTGTCCATTTCCAGGGTAAGCTGAGGGCTTCCCTCGCTTCTCCATGCTCTGAGTAGGACTGTGTTGGCCTGATTATTCTTCCAGGTTTATGTGAGTTCTGCTTGTCTGTTTCTGGGGCTGATGTTGGAATGAGGACAGAGACAGGGGGGTTGTGGGAGAGAGCTGTGAGGGAACAACCAGCCTAACCATCAGCTCACTCCCTTGGCCCCTCAGACCCTATCCAAGGAGGCAAGGACACTTAGGACGGATGGTAACTGCTCCTGACTCAGAGTTTGATGGCTCTGACCAGCTTGAGTGCTCTTGGCCATCCTTCCCCACTCCCCTTGGGCACCTACCGCGAGTTCCTCACTAGCTAGAGAGGATTCCTCGCTGTCGAGCCAGCGTTCCATTTTTTCCACAGAGCTCAGAAGTAGCTGGTGAAAAAAATGACAAGACAATTTCAGGAGAGGGCCCAGTGACAACGCAGATAGGGGTGTGACCTTTCTGGTGGCTCAGGTTGGAGAACCAGGGGCATGGTGCCATGGCATAGGAGCAGGTTGAACAGCAGCAACACCCAAGGGAGGCAGTCCTTTCAGCTTTGGCCTTGACCAGGGCTGTGGAGACCCATAGGGTCCTGATAGTGGGGTAGGCTGGAGCTGGCCTGGTGCCCACCTGCTGCTCCAGGGCTTGTTGGAGCTGCTGCTGCTGCCTTTGCCATGAATATTCCAAGCTACTCAACTCCTGCTCCGCAGCAGTCAGGGGCTGTTGAACCTTAGAGGCCAGTTGGTATCCAGATGCAAGCAGCTGCTGCTCCATGCTTCGAGCCAGGCTAAGGCTGGCTGTTCGGATGTCCAGCTCAACCTGTAATAGGCCCAAGATCAATGCCCTGTAGGTGGAGGCTTACCAGAGATCCAGCAGGAAGGAGACGGGAGGATGGAAATCAAGAGGAGGATGGAAAAGGACAAAGTTGGTTAGGAGACAGAGAAAGATCAGAGGAATGGGGGTAGCGAGGGGGACACATTTGAAAGGCCTAGCACCTTGGGACTGTGGCTCACCTTGTATGCCCGGTGCTCTTGCAGCATGTATTGGGCCCTCTCAGGGCTGCAGGGGGTTCCCCGCAGGTCCATCTCAGTCTTTAGTCCCTGTGCCCAGTCCTGCAGCTCCCACAGCAGCATCTGGAGCTTCCGCACTTTGTGGCCCACATCTAGTGACTCCTTCCTGCTCACAGGACTCTCTAGTTAGTTCTAGGATCACAGAGCCTCCTCTCCCTCATGCCCAATATCCTTTAATCACCAAGAAGGTCTGTGGGCTGGGAATTCATTGGTAAATGGTACAGAAATTCAGGAGAAAGAGAGGTCAAAAGGAAGTGTGTGGATTGAGAACTGGAGGTGGGGGCAGGGGAGACCGTTCGGCCTGGGACTAAGGCCCAAGGACTCATACCACTTCTGGGCCCTGCTCCAGACCTTCTGCCAGCTGTCCATCATTTCTTGTCGCTTATGACTGAGGCTGTGGGCAGCCTCAGGACTGCTCTTGCAGAGGCGGTCAACCTTACCCTCAAGAGACTGTGGGGATAAAGGTCAGAGGCTAGGCAGCAGGGGCCTGGGCTATGTAGGTCTTAGTGCATGGCTCTCGGGAGCACACCAGGGCTCCCGAGGATGTACCTAGGGCCTGGATCCCCTAATTGCACACCTCCACCTGAGTCTGGATGAGGCCCATCCCCTGCTGCAGCATTTCCCCTTTCCATGACAGCCTCTGTACATTCTCCAGATCTTCTGTACTCTCCAGGGCCTGGATCAGGGCTTCCTGGCAGGGTGAGAGGGGGAGCCATTGCAGGTTAGGCCTAACTCAGCTGTCCTGTCATCACAGAAGCCTAGCCACCTCGGGCAACAGTGGAGAATGTAAGCACCCTACATGAATCCCTTCCTGCCAGCTCGGTGGGACTGGAGCAGGGCCCTGCACCTGACCAGAGGCATTTTCCTCATGTGAAACCAGGAAAGAGTTCTGGGGCAGGACTTTGGGTCTTTCCCATGGTAAAGATGCATGTAGCACTTCCTGGCGTTTGGTCTCTTTGACTCTCATCCCTCCGTGAAGAGACCTGGGTTAGCTGTGAGGGCGGGACCCAGTGGAAGAGGATGCTGTCCCCGTTGGACTTCTCAGGTTGCAGAGGTCTCACTTGAACTTTCCCCAAGTTCTCAGTCCACCTGCATCTCTGTGGGAGATGACATCATCCTGGACCAGCCCTCTTCTGGACTTTCAGACTTGCTTAGGGTCCGGGGAAAACAGGTGTGCTCTGGCCTCTAGACCCATCACACACCTGGGCTAGAAAGAGGCAGGGGGACTGGCTCGGGAGCTGCAGAGGTGCATGTGGGATTTTAGATTCTCTGGTGGACTCCTAGTGGGACCCAGCTGAAGAGCAGAGGCAGGCCAGGGACTGGGGTCATGGGAGATTCAAGGCAGTGCCACTCCCAACTCAGTGCACAAGGAGACTTTTCACTCTACCTTTTCCCTGATCTGCTCAGTGACATCATCCAGTTCACTGGACAACGTATGCATCTCCAGGGCTGCCTCAAGCTGCTGCTGATACAGGAGCAGGTTGTCATGGAAAGTCTTCCACCTGACCAAAGGATGGGGGTGAACCTTACAGCCCGAGGTGGCACCCGGCCCCACTTCAGCCCCACTACTCTCCCCAGCCTGAGACTGACCTATCGTTGAGCTGGCTTTGCCGCTGGCAGATGGTCGCAGATTCCTCAGGGCTCTGGTTCTTGAGCTGCAGTGACAAGTTTTTGATTCTCTTGACGTAGGTGTCATCCACTGTGACCTGGGGGAAGGCGGAGGAGTGGACACTAGCACTACTTGTTCAGGGCCTCTCCTTGGAAAAGCTGTCGTGGTGCTGTACCCTGCTGAACACAACCGCCATCTTGAGGAGTTCTGTTCAGCTGTGCCTCTGGACAAAGCTCATCCCGGCTGAGCTTGTTGATGTTTGCGCTCCCTCATGGATGGGTGGGAGGGTCACAGGGCCCTCACCTGAATATCCAGGTGCTCCATAGCATCTGCTGCATGCAATTCTGCCTTAATTGCACATGGGGAGGAGGCTAGAGTGTATGAACCTGGGAAGAGTACTGGAGGGGGCTCCCTCGGAGCCCTCATCCCTTCCGGGTAAGGCTTTTCAGCTTGTTGGGGGAGGAGTACCCACATTCCTGTATCGTGCTCCATAAGGAAGCCCGGTGAACCCCAGGATGAACTTTGTCTCATGTCGTTGTCTCTGGGGCCTCGGGAGAAGGGGGGAGATATTGCTTATGTCTCCCCCCCGGAAGGAATTTTAGCAACCACAGCACATTTGGGGAGTGGGGGTGGCTACTTCCTCTGCAGTGACTGGAGACCACCGCCTCAGCTCTCAGGCAGGGAAATGGGGCTTCTCAGAACGAGGACTAGGGTAGGAGGAAGAAGGTGGCTACAGACCCATAAGTAGTGTGTAAAGTTAAAAATGGAGCTTTGATACAGGCAGGCTTACAGGTCCTTAGGGAGGGGAGCCCCAGCAGGGTGATCACAGGCTTCCTGTTCCCACATTTGTACCCTTTAACTCCTCTTAATTCCCAAAGCCCCTTCCTGTGAAGCGGCTCATCTGAGAGGCGATCCAGGAGCATAGCGGGGCTCAAAGGGCCATGGTGCTCACTCATGGCAGGTCAGGACGGGACCGGAGAGCCCCTTTCCTGCTGTACCATGTGGCACAGCAGCCAGCAAATGCCACCACCAGCTAAGGATGTGGGTTGAGATCTATACACCTGTATAAAGGTTAGCACAAGTATCAAGCTGACCCCCAAGTGGGTTAGCACACCCCATCTTCATTAAACATCTGATCATGAATGTATTTGCCAATGTCCCCCCTCTGTATTGCAGAAATATATTCCTGGTGTATTTGGTCAGTGGTGTGGGCGAGGAGATGCTGAACTACTCACACCGAAGGCAGGAATTGATGATCCACTACACTCAGGCAGAGGTTGTTTAGTAATTTTAAAATAGTAAGTTATAGTTGCAAATTTGTATAAGTTCAGAAGATTGCCAAAGTTTCTCAGGGGCTCCAGGGACCACCCCTGCTTCTTACCATAACACTGAAACCAGTCTACCAACTTCTCCAGAAGAGGGATAATGTTATTATAGGTGTAGAATCATGTGATCACCACTATACACATATACTCACTCACCTCTGAGGAAGGCAAGCTACTCATTTTAGAGATGAAGAAACCAAGGATTGTCAGGTGAAGGAACTTGCCTAAGTGTGTCCAAGTAGTACAAAGCTGAGCTTGAGCTTTCTCTGGATTCTGGAGTCCCTCAGACAAACTCCCCAGTGGGAGACAGACACTGCGTCAACCCCTCTTGAGCACAACCTCTCACCTGTAAATTGCGGACCTGTCTGCAGAGCTGCAGGCAGTGCTCGAGGTTCAGGCCCACGTCACTGCTGTTCACCATCCTCTCCTGCGGAGGCCAAGGGTCGGGATGCAATGCTTAGCTCTGGCCACTTGCAGATGAAGCTGGGGCAATGGCAGGGCAGGTGAAGCTGGGGCTTCCCACCAGAGCTCCCTCCTACCATCGGGGAACCAGTCAACTGCAGGCCTGGCTCTTCCCCACCCCTTAGTTCCCGGTCCCTAGCCCTCAGTCCCCAAACGCCCATTCAAGGGAGCCTTCACCTTCTCCTGGATCCAGGCCTCTGCGAGGTCCACTCTCTGCAGGAATTCCAGGAAGCTGCATCTGTCTTCCAGGGCCTGGCCCCGCAGGGTCACTGCCTGCCTCAGCTTCTCCCAGAGCTCCCACAGGGCCTTCAGCTTTGGGGAGACCTCTCCAGTCCGAGGGTGGCTCTGTCTGAGGAGCCCTTCACCTTGCTGGGAGACAGGAATGGGGGAGCGTTCAGCACCTTTCTTCTTACCTGAAACCTTAGCCATCAACACTTTAGGCTGGGCTGAGGCTAGGGTTACCTTGGCAACAGAGGTCATGACCTGCTCATGGGCCTGAACCTCAGCCTTGAAAACCTGGTGTTTCTGCAGGTGCTTCAGATAATCTTTTAGGTTTCCAAGAGGGCTCCAGGCTCTCAGTTGCTGGACCTGCTTCTGCATCCAGTCCTCAACCTGGTAGGGATGGGGCACAAATCCTATGATGTCCCATTCTGAAGACTTCCCCCCCAACTCTCCCTCAACTCCCATTCCACACTAGCAAAGTTCAGGTGGTGGGCTATTGGCCTTGGGGGCAGAGCTAGCAGTATCTCGTAAATAAGAACCAGGCTTCTAGCCCAGGAAGCCATGGCCCAGGCCAGCCTGAGCAAGGAACTTGGATGGGAGTCCATTTCAGAGGAGTGAACCCCCTGTTCCAGGAACGTGTACAGCTATGTTCTCCTTCCTATAGATCTTCCTTGCCTTGGCTCTGTCAGTGTTCAGCAAACAGATGAATCTCAGCCCACAGAGGCTTCAAATCAAATGTTCTGGGCTCCGTGGCCTCCAGGAAGCCATTTAACTCTCCAAACTCTTTCTGTCGTCATAGTGTTCTGGTGTGTGTAGCTGTCACCTCAAGTTGTACAATGTACTCTAAGGGTTGGGCAATAGGTAGGAATGGTCCTCTGACCTGAGCTGCTGCCCTGGAAAAGTTGGCTAGCATCAGGGAGGTGTGTAGGGCCTGGTCCCGGCTCGCTGCCAGCTCCTTCACTCGCGCCTGGTGCTCCAGCACATGGCAAACCAGCTTCTGCCCCTTAGGGCTCAGGATAGTCTTCAACTGCTCACACAGAGCTGCCTCCTGTGGAGAATAAACACCTTCTGTGGTCTGCTCTGGCATCCTGGCCATTGACTTTCCTTCAGCTCTGTGTGGTTAAGGGCTGGCTGAAGGCCCTGGCAGTAGCCAGAACCACTCTCCTTTCAGTGACCTTAGACTAAGTAAATGCTCCTGGGTGGGGGGGCCCCTGCAGTGCGGATCACCCCAGCCTTGGTCTTTTCTGGGCATACGCCCACCACACAGGCACCGTAACCCTCTCAAAGACTCTTCCATCGCCATGGTCAGGGCTACCTCAGTCCATCACCTTCATGTCCTGGAGAGCCAGCACTTTCTGGAAGATCACATGCTTGCTGATCAACTGCTCCACTTCTTCCACCGAGCTCCCCAGGGCGCTGGCTTTTAGGAACGCCTAAATCAGTATGAGGAGAGGTCAGAGCACTGAAGGCTGCCAGTGCTGTCTGCCAGGACAGGACCCCTGTAGCCTGAGTAGCTGATGTGAACACTGCACATGGCAGGGAGTGGTGAGGGGGAACAGGAGCCCAGGAAGGAGGCCAGCAACACTTCAGCCTCTGACAAAGTGGAGGTTATGGGCCATCTCTATTGAATTCCATGGGTCTCAGTGTCCAGGCTGGGGAAGAGCAGGCTAGATCTGGCCTAGGGGTGCTGGAGGCCATGATGCCCTGGTGAGCTACACTACCCACCAGGGAGGACTCATCCACAGCCCCTATGCCCTAAGTCCAAGAAAAAGCCATAGACTCAGGAAGAAAGGGAGGAGCAGACAGAGGCATGGAAGAGGAGAAGGAGAGTCAGAGTCAGGCTGCAACACCTGCCTCCTGGCCTGTGAGGATCTTTGCCAGGTGCTCACACTGTCTGAGGAGGTGCTGTTCTTGAAGCATGGCCTGCAGCTTCTCTTGCTTGAGTGTCCAGGCCTTGAACACCTGGTCATGTTCCTCCTGTAGGGCTTGAAGCCCATCCTGGACCTGAAGATGAGACAGTGGCAGTTGGGGCTGGGGATGGCCACAATAGGTCCCCAGGGAAGCCTTGGAGAAGGGGCGGTGGGGTGGGGGCCACAATAGATCCCCAGGGAAGCCTTGGAGAAGGGGCGGTGGGGATGGGAAAGAGAGTCCAATGGGAGGACAGGGTAGGCTGGGAGCATGGGAAAAATGTCCACCTCCTTAGTGGGTGCCCCTGCAGCCAGAAGCGCTTGCTGGCCCAGCTTAGTGGCCCGCTGCTGCAGCTCTTCCCTGGCTTCCAGTTCTGCCCGCAGCCATTGGTGGGCTCTGAGCCTGAGCAGGTTACTGCTGGGTTCCCAGGAACCCTCCTCCACCTGCAGCTCCTGATGCATGCTGGCCACCCAGGAGGTGTAGTCCCTCACCTGACCCCGGGACACAACAGGGAGCCACTGAGATGGGGCTGGTGACAAAGAACTGCAGCCTGCCTGAACCCATGCACATACAGAGACATCAAGCTGTCTGAGACAGGGCTTCTGGGGAAACTCACAAGCCTCTGTCCCTTGGTTTCTCTGTCACCATCCAACCCAGTCCTTCCAGGATCACAGACCCTCGCACTTGCCCTTTCTGGCCACACTTATTTTTCCCTCCAGAACTGGAGGGCCTCGGTGCATGCACACGTCTGTGTACACACACATCCCTCCCAAGAGGAGAGAGCCCTCACCACTGTGTGGAATCGGACCAGGAGGTGTGCTCGCTCCAGCTGGGCCTTGCGCTGCTCCACACGCAGCTGTAGGGTCTTCCAGGCTTGAGTTACAGCTTGCTGCTTCTGCTGGACAGCGGCCAGGGCCTGAGGACCTGGATACAGCTTCTGCACTCTGCCTCCAGCCTTCAGCAGTTCCTGCAGCTAGCAGGTAAGGGTAGGAGAAGACAGTTTCTTCACAGAGGTGAAAGGATCTGAGCATCCCAAGGTAGGTTCCCTGTCTGACTACTCAAGCCTGGAAACTTCCTGGGCAATGCTCTGCCACACACGGCAGCCCCAGTGAGAAGAACAAATGGGCCAGGCTGGAGGGCTGGTAGCAACCTGCTTACCTGCTGTTCCATGCCTGCCAGCTCATGTGCCAGCCCCTCATGTCTCTGCAGCTGGTTCTCTACCCCATGCAGGTCCTGGGCCACATCATTAGGGAGGCCTGTAATTTTCTCCTAGGGCAGAAAAGGGTCAGAGCAGAGCAGGAAGGTGGAGTGGGGCACTGAGCCTGGTAGATCCATGTCTAGAGTTCATACCTGAATCTGAGTAAGGACTTCTAGAAGGTCTCTGTGGACTCTGAGGGTAGTCTCTGCATCATGGAGCAGGCGGCTTTGGGCACGGGTCGACTGCCACAGTTCAGACCAGGCAGCCCTACCACACAGAAAAGCAGCCATGGGTCAGCCTGTATTCCCTTTCTGGTCTGTCTAGCTCCTGAATGGGGCCTTCTCTTTGAGCCTCCTGCTTCTGCCTCCCCCTTCCTACAGACTTTGCCTCCTTCTGCAGAGCCTCCCTAGCTCCCTAGTGTAGCTGTGTACCCTGGCCTGCCACGCTCAGCATTTCACCACTCTCTCTGTTCTAACACTGCTCCCATCTTTTGGGTCTGATTTTCAGTATGTTGATGGATCCCATTTGTGGTGGTTTGAATAGCAATGGTCCTCATAGACTCATGTGTTTGAATGTTTGGCCCATAGGGAGTGGCATTATTAGGAGGTGTGGGCTTATTGGAGTAGGTGTGACCTTGTTAGAGGAAGTGTGTCATTGGGGGCCAGGCTCTGAGGTCTCATATATGCTCAAGCTATGCCCAGTGTGGGACAGTTCACTTCCTGTCGCCTGGGGATCAATATGTAAGAACTCTCAGCTCCTTTCTCCAGCACCATGCCTACCTGCATGCCGCCATGGCCTGCCATGATGATAATGGACTAACTTTCTGAAACTTTAAGCCATCCCCAATTAAATGTTTTCCTTTATAAGAGTTGCCATGGTCATGGTGTCTCTTTACAGCAATAGAAACTATTAACTATGACACCATCACAAATGCCTTAAGCAGAGAATCCCTGTCTTTCCTCCATTTCCCCCTGTATACGCTCTCCCTGTGCTCCAAGGCTCCTTCCAGGCTAGACTTTATGCTGAAGGTCATAAGAAGATCTGACCTCGTCTTAAGCTCACAGGCTAGAGAAGGGCCCATAACAGCAGGTGGATACCTAGGAATAATGCATGGAAGGGCTGTGAGCATGGGAATTCAGAGCTCAGAGCTCATGGGAGGCCTCCTCTCTAGCTCAGGTAGTTTCTTTCCACAGCTCCTCTTGCAGGTCCAAGGACGCAGTAACTGGGAAAATTGTCCCTGGGGGGCTGGGAATATCTGATTGGTATCCTGTAGTGGAGGCTGTTCATTTCTTCCCGGCCACCCTGACCCAAAATAACCACATAGAAACTATATTATTTAAGTCACTGCTTGGCCAATCACTTAAGCGTATTGCTAGCTAGCTCTTATATCTTTGGTTAACCCATTTCTATTATTTTATATTTTACCACGAGGTTTGTGGTCTGGCAAAGTTCTAGCTGGCAGCTGGCATCTTTCCCCTCTGGCGGCTACATGGCATCTCTCGCAACTCCGCCTTCTTTCTCCCAGCAGTTTAGTTTTCTCCACCTAGCTCTACTCTGCCCTATCATAGGCCAAGCCAGCTTCTTTATTCATTAACC
>LOJH01000693.1:0-14854 GCA_001685095.1 Ellobius talpinus
ACCTTCCTAGACCTGGATGGAGGGGGGAGGACCTTGGACTTCCCATAGGGCAGGTCACCCTGACTGCTCTTTGGACTGGAGAGGGAGGGGAGTGGGAGTGGAAGGGAAATGGGAGGAGGTGGAAATTTTTAATAAAAAAAAGAAAATTAGCATGCTTAGAAATTATACACAAGAGTTACGTTCAAGGGCATACATATTTCTTTTACATATATGAAATAATCTGACTCATGTAAATGTACATTTATTTCATTGCTCTAATTTTTAAAATCTATCTATCTCTTTTTATTTGCCAAACTTGGATTCTCCTATCTTTCAACTTCCTTTTAGCACAAGTTCATAGGTAAATAAAACCTACCATTTATCTAGCTATTTTGTGCAAATTTACTTAAGCAACAACGGACTCTTAGAAAAAGTAAGAAGACTAGGCTGACAAACTTATATCATCATAAACTGAGAGTCACCAGCTTCTCATCAATTCCCAGACTGCTCAGGATTTCTAGGTTTCTCTGATTTGTGCAATTCCCTTCTCTTTGGTTTTGAATCTTGACTGCTTTAATCAAACTTCTCACCAGGAAACCACTTTTTCTAAATTATGGGAGGGAATACTGAAGGGTTAAGACTAAAAAACAAAACAAAAGAGAAGAAAACAACATTTAGTTGCCTTTACTAACCTTACCAACAACCACGCTAATGCTCCCCCCCTTTCTTCATGTAATCCAACAGTTTACTCTTCCAACTTAAACCAAGTTTTTGCTAGGTGTCCTGCTGATCGTCACAAACCTATTAGTTACCCTATTTCTTATTACTCAACCACTTTCTACATAATGTAGCCTGCACACCTACATCTAAACACGCTGCCTCTGGAACTGCAGGTACCACTGTGTAATCTGTCCCCCATTTATTCAATCCCTTACACATAAGACAACTCTGGGAAGGAACTTTCAGAGTTGTGGTTCTAGTACTTGCTTGAAAGCCACTTAATATTTCAACCAAATAATTTTGAAATCACAAAGTCAATCCATCAGTGATATCTTTGTTTCTAAAAAGTCCCACAAATGAAATGCTTTTTAAATATCAAGCAATGGTCTATCTGATATGAATGAACTCTCATTTTCTCATGTTCCAATAAAACTGCTTCAGTGATATTTCATCAAATCCAACACTTCCAAATTTACCTTTTTTTTCAGTCTGTCTCCTACCTAGGTTGTTTTCCAGGATTCAGAGTCCAGAGGTAATTCAGCTTCTTTTACACTACTCAGCTACATTAACTAGTTTCTAGGAGAGAATTATTAGCATTAAGAACTCCACAGCACCCGTTACGAGTGCCCTCTATGTGACTTGACTGACACTAAGCAGCAACTGATGGAGAACTGGGAAAAGCCTCTTTGAGAAAGGCCTCTGCCAGGTTTCGGCCCCCACCCCCAATACTCACCTAGCTATCCTCTGGTTTCAATTAGTACCTCCAGACTAAGGAAAACTCTAAGTGAGGCCTAAGCATTTCTTCTGAACTTCAAAGCACTGTTCAAAAACTCCAGTAGGACGTTTTCAAGATATAACTTTGCATGTTTAAGAATCTTTTTTCTACCCTCTGCATTCTTTCAAATTCTTTTTCTGCATGTTAGCCATTTGTCACAAGGTTCTCAGACTGCAAACTCTCTGGAAACAAGGACATTAAAACTCTTCTCACCACAGTACCAGGTAAACAGATCGCAATCTTAAATTTATACCGAACAAATATGTTAATCTAGTGGTGCTAGCCAGAAACGATGTACCTGCGAAACATTAGACTGCTTTCTACCATACAGTAGATGCTGAAGAAAATGTTACCTTCAACAATTAAAAATAATGGGGAAAAATAATTCTTGCAGTCAAGGCTGAAGGAGGAAGTTATTAAAATGTATACATACACAAAAATTATTTTGAAATAGTCCCACTTAGGGAGTAATTAAAATCGTGCTAATAGAACTTAAAATCTATATTACTCTTAGTTGCGCATTACATGACATTATTCACAAGGCCAGGGAAACAAGTATACAATATAACTATTTTTAAAATGTGAATAAGAAATGGAGAAAAAGAAAATGAATGACAAAGGCATTTGACTGTGATTTATTTATATCAAATTAGAAAAATTAGCTGTTTTATATAGCTACTTATGCATGCTAAAATATACCTGCAGATTAATTGAATTATTAATTTAATTGATAATTTATGTGAGGACAACCTAACATATGTTCATAAGTTGAGAATGATCTACAAAGAAATATACTTCTAGAAGTATACGCTGGATAAATTATAGATAATGTTGCATTTAACCAACTGAATGCAACATTATTTGAGAAGTTAAGATTTCTTACCATTAGGACAGTCTTCGAGGAATCACCAGGGTATCGGAGACTGAATATTCCCAAAGCCCCCAGAAAGCAAAAGAAAGCAAAAGTGGCAAGATTTCGAATATCTAGAAATGACTCTATAAGTGGTATTGTCCCCATGGTCCAATCACAGCAGAGCTCTGAAGGATTCAACAGAAGCCAAGCATTCACAGGAAGGAGGTAGTTAAAAGTTAGCTGTCGTGTAGGGGTTGGGCTTACAGCAGCTGGGTTATCAAACCTGCATAAACAACAACAACAAAAGTATTAAAAATGTTTTCCCCCAGTGCTGAAGACTGACTGAATAATAGGCCAGCATTTCTCTACTGAGCTACATCCCAGCTGCTGTTTTTCTTGAGACGCCGTTATTGCTTATACAACTCATGCTAACCTTGAACTCAGGATTCTCCTGTCTTAGTTTTTCAAGTATGGCGATTACATATGCATATACTAAATACATAGCAAACAGCAGCTCCAATTTTAAATGTTGTTGGCTTTGAGTTTGTATTTTTTAATTAGTAGAGAGAGAAAGGGATAAAGAGAAGGAATCTGAATGAGGGCATTTGCATGACACTACCACACAAGGGGATATCAGAGGACAACCTATGACTGGGTTCTCTCTTTCCATCATGTGGGCTCCTGAGAACTGAACTATGGTTCTAAATTTTGGTGGCAAGTGCCTTTATCCACTGAGCAAGCTCAGTAGCCCCAAACTCCACTTTTTAAATACAAATTTTACTTATTAAATATATAAGAAGAATACACAATTACTTTATGTGCAATACTCTTGAATAGGAGAATAAATACACTGGGGCTCTGCAGTTAGGAATGCTCTTGTAGAGACCTAAGTTCAGTTCCTAATGCCCATGCTGGCAGCTTACAACTGCCTAAAACTCCAACTCCAGGGTATCTAACATTTCTTTTGGCCTCTGCTTATTTCTGCACATATATGGTATATGCATAAATACAGTAAAAATAAATCTTTTTTTAGAATAAAAAATGTTATAGGTACCTCAGAATCTTACTATATGACTCAAAATCTCAATCAAACTGCCTAAGTTAAATGTCTAGGTGACGGAAATGGTATTTAAGGTCAACCACTTGATAAGAAACCAGGTCATCCCTTTTCAGTAATTACTAGAATAATCCAGACATGAATATAACATTCTGACAGAGCCTGTAAAAGTACTTTTATTAAATCATGACCTTCAAATTAAAGGTCATAAAAAAGTTGTATGATATTCAGATTTATTTGTTGTATGGAAGCTTCTAGCATATATAGCAATGTTATCCTGTATGAATCAAAGTTTAAGGCTAAATAATAACAATTATGATTCCTAAGGAAAATTTGTCTTTTCACTGCAGACAAATCTGCATCACTCAGGACTTTCTTCCTGCTTTGAAACAAAACCGAAAGTCACAATTCTAACACCAAGTATTTAGCATGGAAGCCCACTCAGCATTTTGTGTTCTCATTTTTCTCCTAGTAAATACTAACATGTCCATATTTAGTTTTCTTGAAATCATGAGATATTGACTATGAATTTAATTATTGGTCTAATTTTTTCAAATTAAGTAAATAAAAAAATAAGTAAATTACAAAGAATATGTTTACATATTTGGTTTTAAATCCAAATACTAAATTTAAATGATTATATTTACATATACTCCTTAAGAAACCAGTTAGTTCTTCTAAAACAAATTATCAACCTCTATCCTATTTAAGTAGATTTATTTTGGAAACTATGAAATGGTTGAGAAGAATATCAATACTGCTTGAGCAGTGTCATTTAGAACTTTCGCAGTTGATTATACAGAAAATAACACTCTTTAGAGTCAAAGCTGTAAGTCAATGAGCAGAGCTGAACTTGAAGCTTTTTCCTCCTTGAGAAAACACTACTCATTTTAAAAAGTGAACAGATTATTTGATTTAAAGAATTAATGTTTAAACCATTAAATCAATTTCTCAGGGTCATATAATAAAACCTAATTTATAAGCACATCTTTAAAAGCTTTTACTTTGAAAAATATATTTATACTCAGTATGAACCAAATAAACACACTCATATAGCACAAGTACAAATAGTTTTTCAGAATGACTGGTAAAAAGAACCAAATTATTAAAACTAAAAGTAAGAAAAATATAATTCAAGTAGTTTCCAATCCTTAAATGAGTCTAGTTGAGAAATGATAGACTCAGGTAAAAGATAAGCTGAAATTATTTCTTGAAAAC
The DNA here is from genome assembly GCA_001685095.1 of Ellobius talpinus. Classification (NCBI taxonomy): domain Eukaryota; kingdom Metazoa; phylum Chordata; class Mammalia; order Rodentia; family Cricetidae; genus Ellobius; species Ellobius talpinus. Next base: position 4,603 of record LOJH01000693.1, read on the forward strand.
AGCAGCAGCAGCAACAACAACAAAATGCGGAGAATAGGAATTACAGGAAAGTACTACAAATGTTTGTCTTAGAATAATCTGAAACTTTTTTAATAATCCATGCTTTAATGCATTTTGAATCTGAATAAGAATTTATTTTTTTTCCAGCCAGAACTTGTAATGTACTATGCACAAAACGTCACTATGTGGTTGGTTTTTTCCCCTCCTCAATTACTTCATGTAACACCAGTTACTTAAAATTATGGGGAACTAGCATGAATTTCATTTTAAATTTTAACTATAATTAAGTGGGAAAAAGTTAATGTTACAGCAGGCAACCATGGAATGCAGATTCTAACTTCTTAAGATGGTCACACTAGAGTGGGCACTAGGTCCAATGACTTAGTGCCCTTTACAAGGTGAAGGCAAACAGGTACACAGGCAAGGCTACATAAAATTGCTATATAAAATAGAACTTGTATGAGGAAGCTACAAGTCAGGGAACACCAGCGACAGCCAGCAACTACCAGAAGCTAGGCATGTTGATTCTAGGTTATATAGTTTGCAGTTCTTACAGCTGTTACAGCAAAGCTAATAGTTGAGAAAGAATGTCTTAAAAAATCAGAGATAAAATCTATTATTAAAAATGTCTGGAGAATACTTAGTGGTTGGCTAGAAATTTTCATAGTTTAGTTCCAAGGTAGAGTAACCAGAAAGCTCTTGTGAAGCAAAGTAATTCCTATCCTAAGGTTTCACAAATAAAATTTAAAAGCAAAAATTAAAAGATAACACAATCTTTTGAAGCCAGTCTGGTCTACAAGAACTAGTTCCAGGACAGGCACCAAGTTATGCAGAGAAACTGTTTTAAAAAACTAATAAACAAACAAACAAATAAACAAATAAGATAACACAACTTTAAAGAACTGAAATATACCCCAGAACAAACTCCAAGAGCATTCATGGGAATATATCAATGTATTCTTAATGCTTTGCTTCCAATTAAAATTTACCAGGTACATGACATAATAAATACAATTCATAATGACTAGACAATTTGCATAATACAAACAGACCAAAAAGAATCATATACACTAAAACATACAATTAGAGGCCACAAAACACAAAAGCACATGTAAAACCATGGGAGACATAAGAAAGGCATGTCTGAGTGAAGAAATGAAAATACATTATTTCTTAAAAATTTCAGTCTATAAAAGCAATACATACCAGAGGACAGTGAAGTCAACTCTGGTGCAGCTCATGGGCATAGCTGAGATAACATTCTCTACAGAGTACAAGTATTTTCAGAAGTACAAGTAAAAGAAATAGAGTTCTAGAAATAAATGTTGAAGGAATTTGTTGCTGATAGCAACGTGTCAAATAAAATCTTCCATGGAAAAGTAATAATGGCATAGCAGGAAAATGTTGATATAGCAATGCAATAAAAAGCACTGTAAATAACACCACAATTTAATATAAAGGACTTATCTTAAATTCTTCCAAAGTTAAACATTCCAAGCAAAAATGTCTAACCAAGGAAGCTGTATGTAAGTATCTTTGGAAGACAGACATAGAGATGAGACAAAGAGAAAATCCTAACACTGTAGATTACATTACTTATATAAACAACTATATTAAAAGCAAATGGATAAAACACCCCATCAAAAGATCTGAAAGACAAGAAAGACTAATTTACATATATTCTGTAAGAAACCTTCTTCATTAAGGCAGAGAGACAGGTAAACAGTAAAGTGCTAGAAAAATATATATTACATCACAACAAAAAGATTGCTGGACAGCGTACATTAACAGAAAACAGTTAACATCTGAGCAGATGATTGATTACTAGGGATTAACACAGCCCATTTCATAGTGATAAAGGAATTAGTTCATCCAGATATCACAACAATTTTAAATGTTTCAGAGCTTTAAAAACACATGAATTAAAAATTATCAGAATTGCACGGAGAAGCAAATTTACAAGTCTAGTCAGAGACCTGAACACTTTTCTCTGCACCTGGTAAAGCAGACAGAAGTCACTCACGATATAAACACACTATTATGATCTTTGCTGTGAAGTTTTCACACACAACTGTAACCATATAGACCAGAAATGATGTTTATTTTAAGCAGTATATGTAATTTTATGAGTATAATGATATCTCAGTAAAGCTGTTGAAAAATTAAATAGAAACTAAAGACCTTCTGGAATATTTATGATGATCTAAAAACTTATGTCAAAAAAAAAGGAAAAAAGCTAAAGTGAAGAATTTCATACCTGGTAAACACTGGGAGCTGGGACTGAATAACTTGGACTCTGATCACGACAAGCAATAATGTACTGACCATCAGGACAATGAGTTTTATGAGTGTCTGCAGCATAGAAACGGGAATACTGCCCTTTCCACGGAGGAACTGTCTGGCAACTGTACATAATAACGGCAAAGTATACTGAAAAGAAAACCAGTTTCAGTGACAGACACCAATAACGCACTGATTCTAAACCTACGCAGTTAGAGCCAAAGTGAGAAGAACTGTAAAATGATGTGGTACAATTCGGGGAACTGATAAGGACTGAGACCAGTCAGGGTAACCCTGGCAAACACTGAGCTACAGTGTCACAGCATGCCTGGATCTTCCACAAAAAGTAGAAAACATTCTCGTCCTTAAACCATGAAGGTGTCATAATACTGTAATAATTTTTTAGTGGGCAACAGGGTAAAATATAGTTATTTCTTATAAATTTTGCTATTATAGTAAGCAGAATGTTTTATATGAAATGATATACTTAGAGAATCAGGTTATTAAAATCGTTTAGCTAGGACAAAGAAGAAAATAAAAAAAACTACATTTTTCCTTACCCCTTGGGCCACAAACACTTCATATACACAACAAATACCGATGACTGTTATTCCTTGTTCTTTACACAGTGTTGCAACAGCCACTAAAAGCACTGTCAGTGCAATTGGGGTCCACACTGCAATTTAAGAATAGAAAAAAAATGACTCTATACAAAAGTTTTATAATGTCACAAAAATGTATTTTAAGTTATTCTTAAAACTTTCTCTCAAAATTTTCTCTTATTGACCAATACTTTATATTTTATAATATATTTAAACTGTGCCTCTTTTACACTATATTTTTCAAACAAAATATCAAGATGCATAATTTAACCTAAAGAATTTTGTACATCTAGGGTAATACCAACTTTTAAAATAAAGATAAATTTGAATAAATTAACAGGACTGAACATGGTAATTAGTGAACAGTCAAGCAGAAATGACAACAAATTATCTGGAATTATACAGGTCCTAGGGATGGCAGGAAAATGGGGCGATAAGGAATGGAGCACTTTCAGTGTGGGGCTAGGGGTATAAAGAAAATGGTATACAGTTCCTTAAAAATTAGTAACAGGGGTGAGCTGTCCCAGGCAGCGAGGAGCCAGCACCACCCTGCCGGTGCCACTGGGACTGAGCTCTCCCACCTGTCACAGGTGGCGGGGGTGGGAGCCCAGCTCTCCACTCTCACTCTCAGGGCCATCTTGCTCAGCTCTACTCTGCTCAGGTGAGGTGCTGGGCCCATTTTCCTGAGTGCTGCACCTGGTGAGGGTCAGGGCCAGTTTCCCCTAGTATCGCAGGCAGTGAGGGACCAGGACAACTAACTACCTGCAGCCCTATCCTCTTGGCCTTCGGTGATAACAGGAGCTACGGACATCAACACAGACAGCAGCTGCAGCAGGGTCACAGAGCCAGCCAGACATGGGTCTTGGCAGCAGACCAGGCCTGGACAACACCACGGCCCTGGATAGCGAGCAAGCCACTCACTTCAGCCTGCTTTTAATCACCTTAACCTCTTCAGATCTGCCCTTCTCCACAGGACATGAACCACTTGTCTCTTTCTCTTCCATACCCCATCATGTATTTCTCACCATAATTGCCTTGTGGCTCTGGGCTGAGGTGGGACACTACCCGGGGCAGTGCTGGAGAGCTCAGCATGGTAGTGGGCTGACAAACCCTGCAACCACCCAGGCCCAGAACCAGGGCTGAGCTGGCCCACCTTGACATCCACCCCACCTGTGATCTGCTGGAGGATGTAAAGGGGCTGGTCCTGCAGATCCAAAGCTGCAGGATTTCCACAACACAGGGCAACAACAGGATATCCAAGTCATGGGAGGGCCCAATATTGATAGTGTAGCAGAAACCAGAGACCCTGAAGCAGACCACTGAATCTGCAATAAACACTTGCATGGAAAGATACATGGATTAATGGGTACACTGTGGCTCGCTGTGTCACACTATACAGATGCATGGAAAGATACATGGATTAATGGGTACACAGTGGCTCGCTGTGTCACACTATAGCTTCCACAACAAGATTTTTCTTTTCTCTTAAGTTTTTTTCTTTTTTGGGTGGGAGGTTGTAAGGGCTGAGGGCAGATATGAAGGGATGGGGAGATGAATGAGATTGTCATGCCAAATATATGTCATGTTTGGTTGATATCCATGGGAGGGTTGCCCTTTTCTGAATAGAACCAGAGGAGAAGTGGATTGGGAGGGGGCACAGGGGACACTGGGGAAAGGCTGGCAAGAGAGGAGGAAGGAGAAACTGTAGTCAGGGATGTAAAAAGTAATAGCAACAGTAATAAAAAAATCTTGAAAAATAATTGAATTGAAAAAACCTATAAGGAACTTTGCAAATTTTTCCACTAGGAAGTCATACTTAGGAACATAGATAGGTTTACGTTATATATAAATGTATTGCTATGTCATATTGTACTCTGTAAATATGTATTTTGATTTTATATGTTAATTCCTTTTTATTGAGACAGGGTCTCATGTAGCCATGTTGGCCTCCAACTCACTACACCATCATAACTGAGGATGACATTGAACTTCTGATCTTGCTTCCATCTCCCAAGTGCTGGGATTATAGGTTTATGCTACTATGTGTAATTTTATAGAATGTAGGGGACTGAACTCAGGGATTTGTAAATGCTAGGCAAGCACTTCTACCAACTTAGCTACATCTCCATTAGAGAGACAAAATATCCATATTCATAGTATCTTGGTATTCTGCATTGGGATGCTACCACCAAAAAAAAAAAAGGAAAAACTTGGGAGTTTAACTAAATACAGGTTAAGATTATTTAGGAAGCTTTTTTCTGTCCGCTATGCCCATACTCTTGGGGAAAAAAAGGTGAGCTAATGTATGAAATGTATTCTTAGACTAAGCCACACGGTAGACATGTATTTAACTATGATGACACATAATAACAGTTAAATTCTAGCAGGCATCGAACTTCGCCTAAAAACTATCATGGCTCATTAGCTATTATTTATCAAAGACAACTAAAGGGTTGGGACAATAGCTGAGTGGCTAATGCACTCACTGTAAGCAAGAGGACCTCAGTCCAAACCCTTGGAACCCATGTAAAGCCAGGCACAGATGCATGTATGTGATCCGTTTGCTACAACAGCAAAATGGAGACAAGAAAATTCCCAGAACCTTGTGACCTGGTCCACAGCAGTGAACTAGTCTCAACGCAGAAAGTGAGGAACAATATCAGCGGCTGTCCTCCGAAAGTCACGAGTGTGTGCCTATACTCAGCACGCACACACACGTTTGCATGCAACTGAAGAATTGGTACTTGCATTTTTTATAGAAAAAAAACAGATGAAATTCAGACTGACTCTGAATTTGACATTTTAGGGTTATTTGATCATAGAGAGGAACCTGCCATTTTTTTTTAATATTGACAATGTTATGTCATTTTTTATACACGCTAAAGCGGAACAATAAAGGCAAACCCCAAATGTGATCTTAATTATGAAGCACTTGGAATGAATAAATAAACTTATTTGATTAAGTTTCATAACTACAATAAAAAAGTTAGGCAGATATTTACCTATGGAATTATCTGGTCCTTTTGATTTAGTGTATGACAAAAATGCAGCCAGAAAAAAGACAGACGACAAAAGCTCAGCTCTTCCTACAACACCTGTCACCTAGAAGTAGACAGACAGGGCACTCATGTTAGTGCAGTGCTTTGAAACTTATTATGTATAATAACAGCTTCAAACCTAAAACCTCAGTTTTTCAAGGGTAGAGTTCTATTTTATTTTGTTAACATGTGAGCGCCCTCACGTGGTAAATTTAGGTATCATTCAAGAATGAAAATCTACCAGAGAGTCTTGTAAAACAGTCATTATTTTAACTTGGCAAAAATATTAGTTTGTATATTCTTTACCACCTTTCACGTAATTATAATATCTTATGTAATTACAACACAATATATAGATGAATTCTTTAAAAATCTAAGTTTCCCTGCATTATTTTCTTAACACTAGTATATTTTAATATGAAGCTAAAAAATTGCTAATTTGCAAACTAAAGAAATTTCAAAAGTTCTTTTAATTAAAATAAAAACACAAAATCAAATCCTGCTTTTTTAAAAAATGAAATTCAACGTACAACTTAAAGCCATCTATCTCTTTTATACATGAATGGAAAAACTCAGCTGAATACCACATAGTTCCATAATAGAGAGAGAGAGAGTCATACCAAAACTCAAAAACATTTTTGCTTAAGAAGAAAAGCTTATAAGAAAGCAACTAAATAGAGTATTCTTAGTTCTTCCCTGGGAGGCATTTTAGAGTGTCAACATAGGCAAGAAAAATTATTTTGGCTATATCTTCATAGGAAGAAGTATGTTCACTTATATCTTTCATTAATAACCTTAAGAGATTACATACGTGTATATATATAATTGCTGATGCTATATATTAATATGTATATTATCCATGTTGGGCACTCTCTTCCATTGCTCTCTAGTTTCACCTCTTTACAGATCTATCTTATCCTGAATGTACAAGCGCTCACGTGTTAAGCGCACCGTGTCTGCCTAATGCTTGAAGAGGCCAGACGAGGCTACATCTTCTGGAACTGGAATTACTGAAGGTTTAAGCTGCCACGTGGCTGCTAAGAACAAAACCTGTGCCTTCTGCAAAGCAGCAATGGCTCTTAAGCAGTGAACCATCTTTCCAGCCCTCTGTGTTACAATCTGGAGAAAGGTTCTCTCAATAAGCCCGAAACCCAGGGATCAGCTAAATCAAGCCCCCGATCCCCTTGACTCTACCTCTACACTGTGAGATTCTAAGAATCTGCTACCACTCTGGGCTTTTCCCAAGGGTGCTGATGATACAAACTCAAGTACACATGCTTGTGATGCAATCACTTTACCTATACATACATTCTTGGATGAACATTACCTCCAAAACTACTTTAAATGGAAAACTTTTATATAATCAGTACAGGGACTTTGTGCATGGGAGAGAGTAAGATTGAACTAAATTGGGAATATTTAAATGCTTGAGATTTCATTAATCATTTTACAGTTTTACTTACTGCTTCTGTATGGATTGGATGCACAGCAAAGAGCAGAGCAGCAATCACACTGCTCCTCTTGTCCAGAAAAAGTTTGCAGACTTTAAGAAATATCACACTAACAACAGCATGAAAAACCGTGTTTAGGAGATGATACGACATTGGTTTCAGTTCACTGAGCAGATAATTTAAGCGAAATGTCAGCACTGTTAAGGGCCGGTATGACTTGTGACTTCTCTCCTAAAAGGACAAACAAGCACTGGTTATTAAAATACCTTGCAACTACAGGCTACAGAAAGCAGTCATTGCTTTGATTATTAAGACAATGATCAAAGAGTACCACAAACAAGAATTTATGCTTATCACTAGATGATTGATGCATGAAAAGATTCTTGATTGGAGGAATGGGTACATGCCATAAATGATGACTGAGAAATCGACTGCGGAGTATTATATATTAAGTTTCAAAACAGTTTACCCAAAAGTGACTTGACAAGCACTGTAGTTAAACACATTCATTATTTATCCTCAAGGTATCAGTTATTTTTACAGATCAGGGAAAATGTTTCAACATCAAAAAGCTGTAGTTTACTTCACATAGCTAATGAATGACAGAACTAAAATTAGAATCCCATCTATATGATCCAATGATGAAAAGGGTTTAATCCTAAATAAGTTAATACTGACTTTCAAAATGATTTTAAGTAAACACTTTTCTTACTGCAGAGAAATAGGCAATATGTACTTATCTGGAAACTGATTTTCTTAAAGCTCTTTATATTAGCATTCCCTGTAGTGAGTCTTCAAGACTCCTCAAGGAAAGCGAGGCCTGTGTTGGATATCATTGGTATACTGGTTACTTAGCAATTAAGTATCTATTTAAGTATATTAACTTAAGTGATGAGTATTAAACTATATTTGTTTTTTAGAGGTAAGTGAATTACACCTGTAATTTGTTTAATTTTTTGTTAGAATTTTTTTGTTAGAAACTTAAACGTGATTATTTACCTCAGACATAGGAGTTCCCCAGAAATCATTCTGAAATAAAGTTTTTAAAGGTGTAGATGGATGCAGATCTTTATTATCCAGTATTGCTGAAACATCGTCAAAAACGAACCCACAGAACAGACTGTTCCAGTAGCAAGCGGCAACCACACTGACTATTAAAGTCACTTCTTTCAAGTTAATATCAGCCATCTTTCCTTCAAGCATCTTTTCCTATAAGCAAAACTGGAAAAACATGTAAGATAAAAGTGAAACAAACAATATTTTCCCCCAAGTAATTACAATTTTAGTGTTAAATAATATATTTAAAATAATGATTGCATATTAATGTTTCCAGAGGAAAATCAGCTTAAATACCATTTGTTTTTAAAGAATAATTCATTGCTTAACTCCATATTTCTAAGGCAAAATTCTTTCTTTTACACCACCTAAGCTTTAGATCTGTGCCTCTAGTTAACTAGACACTGAAGTCCCATCAGCTGTCGCTGGCTGGCTCCCTGGGAAGCAGACACAGTGCATCTTGTGGGAAGCCTACACACCAAGCACGAGATTTCCAAGACTAATGGAGCTTTTATTTCAAAATTTATGTATTTAAAAATTAATCTAAATCAGAGCTTCTGTAGCTTTGTTAAGTTTTGTCTAAGTGTTGTAGAAGTATTTCTTGGGTCCTTTCGTTCTGGTATACCAGCAATTACCTAACCCTAATATTTCTTACTGTCTTATTTATGTTAGTTGGCCCTTTGGATATATGAGTTTATGACCTGGATGTAAGTCATTTTTCTTTCGCTCATTGCACTGAAGGCTTTTAGCTTAGAATTTAAGTGTTAAGAGATGATAATCCTTAGCTGAGGAAAAGCAACGTAAGAGTCACTGCTTATGAGTTAGGGGAATGCTACAGAATAGAAAGGGCTCTAATAACAGGAAAATACAGAAAAAAAATTCCACCACATACCAAAGTGAAAAATTATTTTAAACAAAATCAAATCACACTGGCCATTATATGCTCTGGGTAGGGTCACTAGATCACTGAGTATTATATTATCAGTTGTAAAATGCAGAGTACTAGTTCCTAAGAGCTGTTAACTGTCCAAACTCCAAATCTGTCAACAGGGTATACAGGCAGTAAGCGACTTTATGGTATAAAGGTCTTACCAAAGGAATCACCTAGGTAGCCCCAATAGGTAGTGCCAATACAACAGCAACAATCCTCAGAAGTGAAAATTCCTGAAGGACAGATTTCTGCCAAGGACCATAAGTCAATAAATGACAGCAGCCCCTGCTATTTTGGAAAAGAAAAAAAAATCTTGATTCCTTATGGGTGCTTAAAAACAACTGCTGACACTTTGGCTTTTATCTAGTTGGGATCATTTTGTACTTTGGATCTTCAAATTAGTAACCGAATAAATTTAATTGAGATTTGGAGCACGTTGCAGTAGTAGCAATAGGTACCAATGTGCTGTTCACAGAGTCAGAAGGTTTGAGATCTGACATTATCTGCAGGAGTTCTGCCTGTATCAGCAAGAGAATAAGAAATAAAACAAAAATTCCGTTAGCAATAAAATGGCTAACACAGGCACAGATTTAAAATTGGATGTAAAACTTATAGCACATATTTAAACTACATGAGACGTACACTTTGTTAAGGCCTGAAAGTACTTATATAATCATGTGATATGGGATTTCCCTCTGTGCTGTGATTACCACTGATAAATAAAGGAACTACTTTGGGCCTATAGCGGAGCTATAGGGGAACAGAGCTAGGTGGAGAAAACTAAGCTGAACGCTGGGAGAGAGTCTGGAGAAGCCATGGAGACACCACAGGAGACATGTTCTGAAACTTTGCTGGTAGGCCACGACCTCGTGGTGATGCACAGATTAATGGAGA